>JTDE01001231.1:7391-18823 GCA_014338405.1 Paragonimus skrjabini miyazakii
ACACGGGTAACCCAATTTGCGGAACCAGATTTACGGCAGAAAGCAATACACTGACCAGTAGGTATGCTGTATTGAAGCAAGGAGCAACTGATTCTGACACCCGTCTTAGACAATTTAGGACACTTGTTGTGGTGACGACACGGTGACGGGCACAGTCTGTAACTGAAATAACTGCCACTGCCTTAACTAATGATATCAACACAGATGAATCTTAATGATGATGTCAGTACGTCGCTACAACGCCGATTGAAGGCGTATAATGGTGCAGAAGTCGTGTTAACCTACACTACACAACGGGTGGATCTCACGCAGACATTCACAGTTGTTTGCGCAGCTGGTAAGCCCCGGTTGTTACGATATGCTGAGGCAGTTGCTCTGAGACGTTGGTGTCCACCTCTGTGTGTGCAGAAAGACTTTTTGTTAGTTTATCACTCTCATGGCAATGATGCTACTGACCAATTAGCGAATAGATCTGCCGTACTTTTCCCTTGTGTGTTTGGTTTCACATTTGACCCATGGTTTCCCGCTTTATAATCTCCTGTCCTATGGTACGCACGTGATACTATGCAGAGAAATTAGCCAGACCATAAATCGTGCGCATTTACGTTTTTGACTGCTCCACTAGAATCCTGATCCTTTGATTCCAGAACAACTTGGGGCAGACGACAGACACACTTGACTGGTTTTGTTTCGTTCACATGTAAGTGGGGACTCCTGTGACTAACCCGCAAATAAATGGAATTTTGCCAGCTAGTGTTCACGTTAACTAAACTACTTGCTTCAACGATCAAGGTGAACAACGAAGCCGGATCAACCTGCCTACTGTTCAAGACTGATACCTCGCCATAATGAGAAGGAAAGCCGCCAGCCTTTCATCTCCTGCTTAATCTGGACCTGAGGGTCAAGCTATTTGCATTCAATCTTGAACACGTGCACTCGTCCTGGTGTGATTTCCTCAAGCTGGATTCGGCACTGACTCATCGATAGGGCGGATGTTATTCGTTGAACATGCACATGCTAAGCAGTAACCGCCAGTGTGATCTGATTGGTGGACAGGAAACTGCCTGGGTCAGAATAACTGACCCATCAGCCGATGACGGCCGAACAGGCCTCCACTGCAAAATACTCCCCAGCGCCCGGTAAGCCTGTCCGAGGAGTGGTGGGACCGGTTGTTACCCCGCTAGTACAACGGAAGTGGCCACCCTGTGTGCCTCGGAGTGGAGACTACAGTAAAAGTCGTCTGTTGGGTGCCCGCTGACAGAAAATGATGATAAATGTTTGATGAACTATGGCAACCGCCAAAAAGTAATTCGAAAGAGCTCATTCACGATGGAAAACATGCAGCGCCTTCCGGAAGTGTTTGTCTACGGTTGTTTCTGTGAGTTTAACAGTGTCGTGATCATGAGAGATACTTTCGACTCATGATTAGGCGTTTGCCCAAACATCGTAGCCTTGCCCTTGACTCATCCTGTCTATCTAGATTGCCGCCTGGCTTGAAAGCAGTTACAGGTGGCCCATATCGTTCTGGCCAGTCTCTGTAAATGGTTAAAGAATGGATTGCAGGTATTTTCTATCCACTTGTCATTAGGTTATCAAATTATAGCAGTTCTTCGTGAACACAGTTTTGCACAAATCTTACAACGGTGATTGTCCGTGGTGACGTAAATAAGCCCAATTCCTATCCGCAATTCCACCGTTAAATACCAAAACCTACGCTGGCCTGCGAAACATTAACCGCCGGAATTAATATTACTTCGTTGTATAGGTTGGCCAAGATCTGTTCCTCGTCTTTGTAGACACCTGCAAGGAGTACTCGTATCCCACTCAGCGGTTTTTTGTTGCCTAATGACTGTTACGAGTTTCCTTGGACTCTCTGTTACTTAATTTCTTTTTCTCACTGCAAATATCTCGATCATTCCATTCCGCTACATACGTCCACTCTTGGGGCTGCTTCGTTGAACGTGGCATTATGTCAGTGACTATTATGGTAGCATTTAAAACTCAACCTACAGCGTGGTCAGACTCCTAGAGAGGTAAAACTCTTTTATATCCCCCTTTCACTTCTGTCACCTTGACAAATGTGGAATTAGGTTTTGGATTTAGACAGTGTCTACCTGTCAAATGCCTAGCTCGTTCCTCCCGATGTTGATAATGTTCAACTAATCTGAAAACTGGACCAAATGTGGATTGATGTAATTCTGGCAAACTGATCAGCGTTATGTTTGTCTTTCAGATTGAGCAACGTCAACAGTACTTGTATCAAAACCCGACAATACAGTAAAAATTGATGGTGATTATAAAATCACTGTGAATCGAGTGTTACAGTTAGTTCTCTATCCGTTGACAAAAATTGAAGATATACGCGTCTTTATCTGGGGATAAACTTTCGCGAAATTGGACTTGAGTCACGCGTATCAGCAGATTGAACTAGATGAAGAATCGTGTCCTTGCACTACAATCAGCACTCACGTAGAGTTATTCCGTTCCACCCCCCCCCATTCGGAATTAACTCTGCGCCCGTTATTTTTCAATGTATCGTTGACTAGTGAAGGACATACCTTATACGTGTGCATACGTTGATGACATTCTGACCACCGGACATAATACTGAACAACATTTGCAGATTTTGGATTTGTTCCTGGAAGGACTATCAGAAGCAGGCTGTGTATTGAAAAGAGAAACGTATGAGATCTTGGTACTCAGTGTACAATTTTTCGAATATAAGTCGTCAAAGGAAGGTTTACAACCATTTAAAGAGAAAATATGAGCTCCACTAGATACGCTATCATCTAAAAACGTGGGCAAGCTTCGATCATTTTAGGGATGTTAACACAGTTTTCTCAATTTATACCTTTCGCAACGAAGTACCTTCAGTCTCTTTATGAGCTTCTGAGAAAAGGGGAAAACTGGTGGTGGACCCAGATTCATGAGATTGTTTTCAACAGGAAGAGATGCGTGCACGATCACAAGATTGGGGAGAAATAAAACCGAAAGAATCGTACCCAGTTTATACTTGGCTACCTCACGAGACAAGTTAACGACCCGCTACAGTCACCACCTCTACAGGAAATCATTCTGACTTACACCTAACTGACGGTCGCATTGTGCGATGACATTCAGACAGTGCCCGACGTCGCACCACGGAGACGTTTGAGCCGAACATGTTGACAGAATATGCTGAGGCACCAACAGATTCAGAGAAGTGCGTTTCGACTCAATGAACAGCCACAGATACGCCATAGAAGTCCCGACGATCGCAAGACCTGCCGGACCCA
Organism: Paragonimus skrjabini miyazakii; assembly: GCA_014338405.1. Taxonomy (NCBI): domain Eukaryota; kingdom Metazoa; phylum Platyhelminthes; class Trematoda; order Plagiorchiida; family Troglotrematidae; genus Paragonimus; species Paragonimus skrjabini miyazakii. The sequence goes on from JTDE01001231.1 coordinate 10,667, forward strand.
GTAAACCGATATCAACTGGAGACTTATCATGTTCTGTGATAGAGAGAGGGATGTTACGTATGCATTGCTGAGCCAATTGCTTTATTTGGCCGCTCTCTGATTGGCTGTGACTGACTGACGATCTACTTGCCTTGGATTTTATTGGCTACACTTCTGCGCCGTCCGGCCGTTCGTACATTTCAACAAATCGACAAAACGTGGTGCATAAATACGTGTTCTGCGTTTCTGTTTGGGCTATGGGCCTTCTCTGCCTACTGCTGTTGTATCGTGTTACCGATTAGTAAATCTTATTAGTGATCCATTGGGTGAAAGCTGATCGAATTGTTCTTGCCCAAAAAAGACGGGGAGTTTATACTCCTTCAGTGAGGACATTCAATCAGAACTAGTCATCTCGGTAAATCATTCAGAAGTAGTCCTACAGAGGTTAAACATCTACCATCGAGCTGTTCTTGCTGCTTCCCATTGGACAGTACAACAGGGGTAATTGAAATGGTATTTTCTTGTTCAATAATATGTGACAAATAAATGTTTGAGTGATGAAAACTCACATGGAATTCATTCAATATGACGAATAAGGGTGTATATCGAACGAAGCCTATTTCGAGGCAGCCTGTGCGAATAGCCACATACAAATTTAGATCGTAGTGAAATTAAACCAGAACGCTGGTTACCCAGATTGTCAACCGGAACACGGCTACACCACCGACCAGACAACCAGGCACACGCGAGTGGATCACGTGAACCGTGGAAACACGCATCACCACGTCTATGTTGCGTGTCTAGTCCACGTGCCTGGTAGGTTTGGCCTACACGGAAAGTGCATGAATAACCGGCACATCCTAATTGTGAACACTTTTATTGGAACAAACCGTCCTGATGTTAAAACTTTCTCACAGGAAACTACATTTACCCCCAGAATATTCCTAACGAATCCGTTAATCATCGATGTGTTTCGTGGCATGCAGTTCTCTTCTGTGCTATTCTTGGTACCTCCCTTGTTATTTCCGGTGCTCCCCATGGTTCGCGCAATGGAAAACATGCCAGTTACGTCTAATCATATACACTCTCTGGCAGAATAAGTAGACAAGAAAAGGTGGCATCATTTAGGCGGCTTGCAGCTGACGAAAAAAATGCGTAGGTCTCTGTTAGGGCGTCCGTTTTTTCTGTCCATAACCGACTCTGTCCCCGAGAAAAAAAAACTACTGATTCAATCTTAGTTAACGGAACTGTTCAGACCGGGCGAGAGGTGGCCTTGGCTAGCTTTGTACTCGTCCGACTTTTTATTCCGCTGTGCCCATTAGTGACCATAACTATTTTTTCCGGCAACTGACCTTCTTTTTTATGATCCGGGAGTGTTTTTTGATCATTGCGCCCCAGATAAGTACTTTGTATTTTTCACCTTTGTCGCACACGTTTTGAGGCGGAACAAAGCTGTTTTTTGCGCGCGTATTTTGGCTTGTTTTGGGAGCAAATCACGGGACAGTTGCGGTATTTTTCGGGACCGAGATTCCCGTGTTAATTATTACAGGAAGGAGAGTTCGATTTCTGTCAAGCGCTCCACTATATCGAGAACGAACCAGCGTATCGTTTTGGAGGGTGTACAACAGTCTCGAACTCGGCTCGTTGGACTTTTACGTACATGTATACACCATTCAGTTTGGGTCATTGTCGATCAGGATGCCAAGTGCAATGGAATTCTGTTAGGCCTGGCAAACTGATGAAGAGCATATGGACCGTCGAGTGGGAAGCGTTGTGAATGACATTGTGGATTACTGGTATTCAGCAAAGTTAACCCAAATAATGACTACGGAGTGGTCGTGAGGTGTATGGGTCATGGCCACCTGTGTGCCGCACACTCGTGCTAAGACTCAAGTACGTTCTTACTAGTCGGGTCATCATCGACAAACGGTTTATTCGTCCACGCACCTTAGAATGATACTCCCGCTTGTAAATGTCAGACGTTAGTTTGTATCTTTCCTGAGTCCCGTGTTCTCCACACCGCTGTTATCACCCGTATGGGTTAATGGAGATGGCGTCCGAATAGGAACCCAACAGGCCAACAGTCAAAACTCACTGGATTATTTACGCTGAGAGAACGGTTATCTCAACAGTGCACGTGGGCAAAGATCCAGCGATCTTTGGCAAGGGTAGTGCAAGTTACGTTTGATTAGCGCTGCCTAAATGTAGGTTTTGACCGTAGGGTTTTGTGGCTGAGTGTTTCTTGCGGATCACGGAATTTCCGTTTACAAGCGGAAGTAATCATACACGTGCCCCGGTATTCTGCTTTAACCTTTGGGTAGCTTCTCGTATGAGCTATCTTACGATTTTTTCTGTCTGATATTTGTTCTTATCCATCAAAACGAATGAGCTATATGTGGGTTTTTATCGAACAAGCATCCTTGAGCAAAATAAGCTATGGCTAACTTGTGCATATACAGAGAATGACATCAGGCATGGGGTAGGCATATAATTCGCGTAATCAAATACAAGAACTACCTTTCCCCTCTTATTTACAACTTAAACCTCTCTTTATAAGTCTGATAAAAATGGAATACTCCTTTCTTGTTAGTTTTGCACCACACACACAATACTTCAGTTAGTCTCACGGCGGTTCATTATTTTGTTGTTAACACTTACATCATGTTTACTCAACATAAAGTCCTTTGGAACTTCATCTAAACCTCTGAGTCGGTCACTGGAGAAATGGTTGCTCACCTGAATACGATTGGTGCAAACTGTTCAACCTCGACGATCATCCTTCGAGTTATCGGATTGGCTAACAAGATGGAATAGGACTGATTCCACCAGGCATCCATGTGTTGGCGTAGAACGACTGGATCTTTAACACATGACATTTCTATTGGCAAGTAGGTATCTCTTAGCTTGCGTAACTGTTAGCAGAGCAAATGGGTGATTATAAACTATGCAAAGTGAACTTGTGCATACTTCAAAAATAGAACGCTTCTTCATATTTGGGTGCATCTCTATCGCCTCTAGAGATCAGAATGAGTCACACAAATGGTTCAGAAGAATAGACAACCAACCATGAGTGGTCAGCATTCTCTGACCACCATCGATATATTTGGTGATGGTGTAATCGAAATCCGATATGATCTGTAGTTGCTGGTGTCCATCCTGAGCGATAGCACTCAATTGCTTGATCAATTTCTCCTCATTTGAAAGAACAACACAGTTCTTGATGAATGACTACAAGTAGACAGGAAGCCAGTAGATAGTTATAGATAAAAACCCACGGAGAGTAGTGCATCGATATTGTGTTGGGCAAAGAATTTGTTTCTGTTTGTATCATTCGAACTGGTCTCACAGAGAAACCTCATACATGAATTCGTGGCGTTTCAGATTTTAAAGACCGTAGATGATACTTGTATAATACCGGTACATAATTTCGATTAGGAAACCATGTTTACTTTCCGTTCATTCGCTAGTCAGTCTACAGTCGATTCTATGCTGTTAAGAATTTGCCATCTTCTAACAAACAGCTGCTATTCGCCGGTTGATTTTAAACCTATCAAAATACGCCATGATTGCGTAGGTTAGTTAGCAAACTGCTGGTAACATTCGTGATCGTATATTAGTTAGTGGTTGCTTGTAAGTGTGTCAAGTGACTTTAATAGTTCAGGGTTAGCATGATATCTCGTGTACTGCCAAACTGTCGATGGTATGGTTTTCATACGTCTTGACCGATACATATGGTCACAAAATCACCACAACAGTTCTTTTTGGGTTTGTAGTAGTATAGTGTTTGAATCTGTTCCAATGCATACGAACAGTCAGTAGGGCTTCTGGACAAAATGATCGACATGCATACTCATGTGCATTACATGAAATGCGGATTCTAGCAACAACTCTGTTGTATAGCAGTCGTGAGTCTGATCACCGTACGGTGTTATTCCATTATCTTCACAAGAATTTTTTTTAAGTACACCAGTAAACAAACTCAAAGGAAAAGCATACAAAGCTGTTCGCTTTGACGAAATGAGATGAGAAAGTGAGTAGAATTCATCAAATGAACTAAGTCAACATAACACCTCTGTTGTACTATTCGCAGAACAGTACGGAACTTAGACTGCTAGAGTAGGAAGATCTGGTGAAGGGCCGTCATGGGTACATATATATATATATATATATATATATATATATATATATATATATATATATATATATATGACAAAACACAGATGAACATGCTGTTGAAGACAGGTGTGGCAAGTAACCAAGACATGTTTTTATTGGTGACATTTTTCTTTCATTTTCGAAGTTATCGTGCCCACATAAATCAACAATGACCCTCACCAACGAAACCATTCAAAATGTTGAATGCAGTCGGTTATTCTTATATGTTTGTGTGACTGAAATGAACAATAAATATACTAGATTTGCTAAAATTCCAAAGGCATATGGTAGGATATCCGTAGGCTTGTATTTCAATCCAATGAAGTCACATTCATTCGTACTGACAAGCATGCGCATAACGAAAAGGTTACACAACTGAAGCCTGCAAAAGACTAGACACCATGTTTTGTACATTCCGAAACACAGGTCTATTGCCGGTGCCAAATCCACCACATGGAATTCGGATATCAAGCAGATTTTTATTGGTCAAAATATATGGCACTATTTACTGTTGCTCATCATTGTTGTGAACCAATAATGAAGACTGCTAGCAGCCGGATTGTACTCCAATGTATTTCGTATTCTTATCGGGTTTCTTCATTGCCTCAATACGATCCACTACGGGATGTGTATGTGATGATTCATCCCCATCTCACTGGTAAGCTACTTTGGCACAGCGCGAAGTATTTCTGGTAATAACAAATGAGGTTGTACTTCTGACTAGGCATGTTAGGAAATATCATTAAGTTGTTGCCTGTTTAGCAATTCCACAGAAGTAATGTATGATGGGCCTTCAAACATTTACAAAGTGATATTAACTTATATCACTTGGGAAGGGGAATTCTCGATTTAAAATATATCGTTCCAATTTGTAGTCCTTAGTTCACATTACCGCATAGTCCGATCCACACAGGTGATCGAAGTTGCGTAGGTCCTTCATTTCTTAACAAACAGACAGGTCGTTTTATCTACATAGGTGCAATTTTCCACACGTCTCTTAACTCTTGTGTTTTACTCTTTTTGTTCTTAGATTTTAAGTTTGATTTGAATATGCCACGGTTTATATTTGTCCATTCTTTATCAAACCCCTGACTTTTGCTACATTAGCAGCCAAAACAGAATTTGGCTCAGCTGTACGCCAGAATGTGCGTCTACGAAAAGTAACTGTAACCATTACTGTTGAAAAGTCGCTACCTTTCAGAATGAAATCAAAAGCAGACCTTGTCACACAAAACAAATCTCAGTTTACTGAGCTTCTGTTGGTTATTTTATGGACAAGATTCATCAGTAAAATGAAGAATTATGATTGGTGCTGAAGCCTTGGTTTTTTATTGATCGGCTCGGCTCCGTTTGTAGCTCGTGTGTTTTAACGCGTGACGCACCTAACTTGTTTTACTTCAATGCTCGTTATGACAGAAGCCGATGCTAAGGCAATGTGCTATCCTGACTGATCACCGCGCTGACATGCCAGTCTTCTAGCTTTGTCGCCATTGATTAGCCGTAGCCTTCTGCGAATCGCCGGCTGTCTTCATATCGACGCGTCTGTCCAATCCAATCTCTTAACATCCTCCTTTTTATAAACATAGTATATTCCTGATTCGTAGTAACACTTTGTCATTTGTGGTGAGGTCCTCTTCATCCGGCGTTGTTCGTTTTCTCAAGCACACTCGATTCCGGAATCTACCTCGTATGACCGATAACTGCAGTACCTCACCACCGCTCTTTCTATCCATCGCCGTGGGTTTTATGGAACGCACTGTACCCATACCTTGTCGACCACCTATAGAACCGGTAGATTGCGGCTCCTTTGTCATGGTATCGCTTTTGGGTTAGCATTCACCATCTCAAATCGTCGTGCGCTTTGGTTTCGTTCGGCAATTAAGGTTTAGGCAGTTCTCCTATTATGGGTAGATGCGTGCGAGTTCTTCTCCTCAACATTCTTTGAGCTGAACTGCGAGATGCAGTTTCGTTAGGAGTATTCCGTTTCTCCAGTGACATTAAATATGGATCATTTCCAGATATTTATGCCAGTTGCAATTGTCATTTCGTTATTTTGCTCACCGCTTCGGCCTTGCCGTTTGACTGACTGTAGTACGGACTGCTTGTACAACGCTGGAATCTCCACTTTTCGGCAAATTTTCTGATACATGTGCCAATGAACTGTGGTCCGTTGTCTGAAAAGATCTCAGGTATGCCATAACGCACAAATTGGGCTTGAAGTTTATTAACGACCGCACTGGGGGTAGTGAAACTCAGCCATTCCAACTCGTAGAAATCGCTGAAATGGTCCACTGTGACTAAGTGATGCCTATTGGTGAACGCAAAGATGTCCGTAAATAATACTTACCAGGGTCTTTGAGGGATTTAACGCAACAGCATCGTTTCCTTGATCTGTGTCGAGTCAATAGTCAGACACGCATTACACCTCTGTACCTAGTCCCTTATGGAACTCGAGATCTGAAATTAATGGAAAAGCTCCCTTGCCCTCTGGATACAGCTGTTTACTCCCTAAATTGCTACGTTTACATGCTCCAATATCTTCCGCCGCAACGTTCCTGGAATTGCGATTCTTTCTCTTTTGAATATTAAACCGCCCTTCAGGATAAATTGATCACGGTCATTAAAGAATACTGCTAGTTCCTCGGGCAACTTTTCTTATCGTGTGGCCATCCGTTTCTAATTGTTTCAGCTAAACGTTGTAACGTAGCGTCTTGTGCCGTTGCTTCTTTTAGGTTTATGATTAGGACGGTGTAATACTCGGAGTTAGGGACTCCGAATAGCCCTAGAAGTCGTACTCGGATTGAAACCTCTCCCGCAAGTAATAAGGAGAAGACCTCGTACTAGTGTTGTAAGCCAAGAACGCAGATGGCACAAGGGTTGTTTACTCAAGAAAGCAACACATGGGTTAAGGTTTTAAACGGGACTGCAAACACAACCACTCATTTGCATGCGGTGCTCGACCAAGACCGTCTCGGTTACCACATACGCCAATGCTCAGTTCCTTTACGTGACAAAGACGATTTGGGGCGATGCTTCACTCCGATGTTTCTTCCTACATTTTTCCTGCAGCCACTTCATTGTCAAAATATATGATCTGGTCCTACTATTGAATAGCAGTCGTGTGAGTAGTATATTACGATCGCTCATCCTCACTACACTAGTTGCAGTAAGCAGTTCATAATCATGAGACAAGAAGCCGAATTTATGGATGTACAACAGTATTAAAGAAATCGTAGTTATTCATTGGCTGATCATTTGGACACAAACTGTACCTTAATTGGTGCAATACAGAACAAAGAAGTTAGCAAATAGCAGAAGGCGTAACATTGAGACTGTTTGTCCAATTCTGATGTAGTAGCTTCAACACGACGTTTTGATTGGTCCCTTGTAAGATCTCCTATTGTATCGGGGTTTGGATAGGCGGTGAATCGTGTAGATTTTCACCACAGGCGGTTTCCGTCATAGTGTAACCCCTAGCCGCAATAATGTCAAAATGCTGTTCGGAAGAGGAAACTTTTCAACAGCTCTGGCCAAGACATCAGCTATGTGCATCTGAGACCCCGGCTGATAGGTCAGTTCGACATCACATTTTTGCATGCTGATTGGCATTCTTCGTAACCTTCTCGGTGCAGCTGATAACAGCCTCCTCACTGCGTTCAATCGCTCGTATCGGGTGGCACCAACGAGTGAGCAACGAAGAGGTTAGAAAGCAGATGTTTGGCACTGATTGGCAAACGAGTTCTTTTGTTCAGTCACTACACTTGTACAGACTTAGATGGTGAGGTCATGTACTAAGGATGCCAGCTAGTCGTCTACCACACCGAGCACTGTTTGCCGATGCTGCGGTCGATTGGCGCTAGGTGCGATGTGGACAGGTGATGACCTGGTATAGAGAAATGAAATCGTTCACGAAGGGGTCGGCCATTGTAAATCGGGTTCGTTTCCCCCGCTGGAGACCTCGCGATTCACAGAGTCGGTGGCTTGAAACATTAGGTGAGATGGCGGCTAACCGAGCTCAGTGAC
>JTDE01001231.1:43085-69366 GCA_014338405.1 Paragonimus skrjabini miyazakii
AGACGATCGGGCAACCTGATCATTACTCACAAGCGAAAGTGGTTGAGCGTTCACATATGATAATTCGATCGAGCCTAATTTGATGGGAATGGCTCAGTGGTCAACACAGTTACATCCTGAAAGGGTAGTCGGTGTTGTAGTTCCGGCAATGGCAAGGGTATGCACTACTCACGAACTCTAATGAGAGCGAAGCTCGAGTCTAGTGCTTCTTTTCGAAGGGGGCCGACTGAAAAGTCTACGGTAATGCGACAGCTGCGATCAATTGTGGACGATGTTTAACTTGAAATCGGATTTTATTTAACTAGTGATTTTGGAAATGTACAGATCCATTTGATCAAATTGAGCGGAACTCTGAAAGACTCGTGCTTGGTGAGCACCATATCGTAGATTTGCTTGTATTGTTCAATAGATTGTGATGTCTGAAAGCGGAGGAGAACAACATTTTTGTGAAATGTCAGTAGACTGAAAGCATCTTTGTCATCATCAACAGATCAGTTATTATACTGTCGGTAAATGGCAAATTGACCGCTAAGATATTGATGTGTTGAACAACCAAGTGTTAGGGTCCATTAATAATAATACTGAACATGAAACTTGTATTACTGGCCAGTGGTACGATAGATCCGTTAATCATGGAGTCCATCAACACTGCCATTGAATACCATTTGCTAGATAGCGGAGCAAGTAGGGAACAATATCTAGATATAACATTTCTAAGATCCCGACATAGTTTTCTAACTCTCCTAATTGAGTACATGTTGTACACTGGTGTACATTTTTTATCGCTGGTTCGAGTCTGGCCGCAGTTCAAACTTTTCTCACAAGGATATCGTGATATTCCTCTTGATTAAACTTATTGTCACATACCATAGCCCCTGTGTCTCATTAGAATGGCCATCAGGTTTACATACGTGTTACAAAATCCAATCACAATTGGACAAATTGTCTAACCTCTATTTGGAACGAACTTACTGTTGCTGATTGGAATTTCGCCACATAGTGCTAGAACAATAGGACAGTCTTAAGATACACTGTCCGTTTCACTGACAACCAAGTTGGTTGATAAGAAATGCAGTATAAGCGTTGCCACAGTATGATAGATTGAGTGTGTTCCAATTCACGGTACAAGGAATCATTGAAGACTGGCAGCCTCAAGGTTGTGAGGTTGAAAATTCTTTTCTACTTTTTACATTCAACGTTTCTACACAAAAGAAGCGTGGCAACTAAACGATAGTAGTTTACACAAAAGTCTACTGGTTAAAATGGATAGTTATTTTAAGTTATGGACTATTGAAGGATTTATTTCATGCGTGGAAATATGACAATCAGTCCGTCAAACTAATGTTTCATTACAATTTATAACGCATCTATAGTGCGTCAATTCATGGCGGCTCCGAGTTATTTATGTCAATATTCGTAATAGGTTGACAGGTTCGCATTCAGTTGGAACACAAGTTTGTGGGCCTATTCACAGTGTGTCATAATAAACTAACAGCTAAGTAAAACACTGTAAGCTGTCTTCTATCCAGGAACGTTCATTTCACATTCTATGCAATACTGATCTCGAGATTATGCACTTATATGAAGTTATTGTCCGAAGGTGAGCACTAGGTGAAAATGATGTACATAATGATCATGGCGATTGTAGAGAAAGCCTAAAGCCCAACAAAACAGCTTGATCATGCTAATCTGACTTCTGTCAATATTTAAGCAGCGTGTCACATATATGCCTAATTACGCCACTGTAGATAACTTTATGATGGGTGCATAGAAAGGTATCTAGATGTGCGATTTAGTAAATATCTTCCGAAAAATTTGTTTGAATTCAAGCATGACAACCTAGAACATTATCTATGCGTGCCTTATCTCCTAGCCACTGTACAACCGTTAGAGCTTGTTCGTTGTATTGACCGTGCAGAATTGTTCAGTATTTTTACGCGTACTCAAAACCGCATTCATTAACGTCCACCGTAGCGATCATTACTGACAATGACCCTACACAATGTGTACACCAACAACTGTTTATAACATCAAGTTTATCCTGATAGATGTTTGTTTAAGTAGAAAGGTATTTCATGCTCCACACACGGTTGCCTTGATTCCATTTGGCTCAACTTGACAGACCTGTTAGTTTGTATAGTAACTTATTCGTTCACCACTGTCTCTCATCAAAACGGACCGATTATCTTACGTAGTAGTTTTCAACACTAAAAAAACAATACTTAACAGACATTCCATTGGTGTCCATGAAGTCCAGCCTCGGAATACTGTGATAAAACATAGCGTATGTTAATTATCACATTCTTACCGACCTTCTTATGTGAAGTATTTAAATGCTGAACAGGGTAATCAATGTTATGTTATATATCATTAGTCGGATCAACTTCCTAGTCAATAATATGATATCTTACACTCGTAAGCGGATGAGACGAGGATAACGGCAGTGTGAAAGAATTATTGACTGCATCAAAAATGTACTATCGTTGCCAAAGAAACGATGCACCAAAATGTGGCGAAGGAGATCTGATTCCACATTTATGTGTTCAACAATGTACATGAATCAGGTTTAAACGAAACGGTTTATTTGCCACAAGTCTGCCTATTAGTGAGTCTAAGTAAATAGATATGCTAACACTACCTGACAAAGTGCTACGTTTCGTCACAATATGTCTCTGGACCAACCAAGTGATATTGGGAATTCCCATTAGCTGACATCTCTTACACCAGATGAATGGGAAATGATTTCTTTCTAGCCAGATATCCGACTGATCCAGTTACTCAACGGTCTGAACCGTATGTTGACCGATAAAAGAGTGCAAAACAACCAAGTCATCTAACAACCTTTGTCTGACTTCCTTGTGTAAATACTTGGTTTTAATTGTTTGTCAAAGTTGAAACAATGGTCTATATTGTTTACTGCAACTCATTACTTCAGTGGCATCAATGATAAGAAAATTCTGGAAAGACCAGTTCCCTCGTTCATCTAAACTTATCCCACAATGTGGCTCTACTCAAGCACGCCTGAGAGATGCGATTCATTAAATTATCAAGCCTCAAACTAGATGGAACTCACGGGCTGATTGAGAAAACCAATCTTCAAGACAGTATTGAAATGGTGCCCGTTTGTCATATGCACATCATACGGCGAATCGCCCAATAGCATCACATTCCGCCGCGTTAATTGTTCGGACCGGTTGGTAAGAATCGATGCTGGCTGTTTCAATATTTGTAGAGTTTTGTTGTGCACGCAAATTATGGGTTTGGCGAATGCATAAGCTACGCCCTGAGATCATGCGAAGGAATGAGAGAATAAAGGAACAGTTGTGTATAAATTACATCGACCTCATGATAAAGTCTACTTTGGATTTCGGTCAACGTTGACATGTGGCAAACGACAAATATCGACCAACCCGGTTAAGGTCAACTGTAGGAATCGTGCTCACAAGACTATTTAGTTTGCCCGAAAAATCTGTTTGTTTTAAGTAGTGATTGAGAAAATGCGTTAAAAGGTTTGTGGTCACTTAATCACTTATTGTTTGTTAATTAATTTGACCAAACATTAGTCCACAGCTGTGCGAGAAATGGCATAACACACCCACCCATATTCCCCACCCTGTTTCACACAGTCCGGAATATGTTAGAAACTTGGGAACTGTCCTCAGGAGCTTTCTTCTCCTCACATATCTGAACAAAAGTTATCTTCTGACTAAAGAATGTACAATACACGTGTTAGATTATTGGTGGGTGGTTGGGGATTTGGGCTGACACAGGCTGAACATCATTCACAGCGAATCGCGTCTAGCCAGCTCAGATAGACTTTTTAACCTGCTGGTTTACAAAATAATCACTTACTTAAACTCGTCAACGGTGTCTGTGCTTGTCAGAGCCCAGAATTGAAATATTCTCTGGCCAAATGACGTCACACTGAGTTTAGCCAAGCAATCACATCTAAACGTTCAGTTGTGAGGTTTTTGGTTGTCTGATCATAGCTATCTGATTAAGTGTAGTCAGTGACTCCACATTCAGGACACGTCTGCAGGTGAAAATCGCCAATTTGACTACTCATGGACATTTGTGATTTTACGTGTTGTCACTTTTACTATCTTGACCGTCACGGTTTTACGAAGTACAAATTGGTTACGGGGGTGAACGCTGTCCATCTCACCAGTTCACTAGAGTTAAGTAGTGAGTGTGTGGGCATACATAAATAACGATGGTCTGACGTTAACTAATTATAACAAAAGAAAGATACAAAGTTGAGTAGTGAGGCTTACAATTAAGGTAGGTGTAATCGTGGGATGGATTGGAAACAGACAAGCAAGGAAGAATCACGTAAAATGAATGATCCCCGAATAGGTCACTCGGATGGATGCATTGTGCTGGTAATAATATTGAGGGGGCAGGATCACGTGGTTGCGGTGTGGCGCTACTGTGTTGTGTGTAGCTCCCATCCTCGTGTCTGGTGCTTTAGCACGTTGCTGAAGCGCTCAACATCCGAGACAGGGCGGTGGGGCTTGTCTTGTTACGCGTGCGCGAGCTTGGTCACGTTCGTGTCCGCGCCTCATGCGTGTACGATACGTCCCTGAACTATGTACCGGTAACCAAATCCGGAGTCAAAACCAAACGGGCTTACCCAACGGGCACGCCACCTAACCGAGTTGGGTGAGCGAACAGGCATAATACGTCGATGAACCACAGCCAGAGTAGCTGGTTGTGTGTGGATGGGGTTGTACAAGCATTTCCGGTAGAGTGGCTCAGCTCCATCGATCCGGTGGTTTGGTCACCATGGTCCACGATCGATAACACCTGGCTGTTCGCACGCTTCCATAACTGTTTCACCGCTTGAAAGGCAACGCTGGACTGGGATCCAGCTTGCTCCGGTGAGTGCGGATGGTCAAATTAAAAATACGATATTTCCCCAACGGATTGTGCCATCATGATAATTTGTTTACCAGATGACAGATTACAAAATCTGCAGTTATAAACGAAACTTTTACAAATCACTAAAGGACTGATCAAAACCTAATAAATTCTCCGTAGGATCTGAGTCACGTCATTTTGTGGTTTTATATTTATCGTACCAGTTGTGAACTCTGACGTGAAGTAGTATAGCCATGCTGTGAAAACTATAAGCGTCGTTTGGCGTGTCTCAGTTACTTGTCTTATTTGATCATCGTGAGGAAAGCAACCTGTTGCGTTAGCGAGTGTGACAGGGATAGCTCATTCGAGTGCTGTCCAGAGTGAAGTGCTTTGTTCTCTAGAAACCTGCTTTGTCGTGAAAAACATATCTAGGTTGTGAAAGCTGTTTAGTTTGAGTCGACAAAACAAAACATTCACATCATGCGGGTTTTGGTTAGGTACCTAGGAACTAAGGTAACGTACTGATACATGTTTTTGCGTACTATCTTACCAATTTGAAAGTCAGAACAGAGGCCTGAGCAGCGCTAAGCAATCTCAATTTTGTGTGTGTGGAAAAATAGCACTCTCCATAGGGGAACAACATTAGTCAATGAAACAGGTGATCGACATTTCCGTTTGATTGGCATCGATCGATCATAATTCCGCCTGCAGCAACTTGTGCATGAGTTCTAATCAACTGAACATATGTCATCCAGAAAACTGCTCCTGTCCAATATGACTACATCCTTTTCGTTTTGATAAGTTTGCTTACTTCTCGTTCTTGATGGCTCCTCTCGGCTTATATCACGAGTCTCCCCTTCCGATTAAATCCGTTTTCACAAGTGCACACTATATTTTTCTCTTCAGTGCGTTGTCCACGTCAACATAGTAAGACTGCTGCCCATGGTCTTTGATCACCACACCACATGTTCATTTACTTAGGTTCTCAGGAACCCACTGGACGCACATCTTGTCTCCTGGCTTGAGGCATGTAAGTTTCCGAGCTCCGCGATCATAGTATGTTTTTTGTTGCGCTGCCATTGTAACACATTAAGAATATTATCATGATGGAAATTCATCGTCTGAATGGCATCCAAACCGAGGACAGAAGCTGAATCTCATTCTGCAACGAAGAAATCTATTATAATATTTGCCATTCTCTAGATTAGTGTTCGACATGCTTGCTTCCTACAACGTTTGAGTGGTTGCTCCATTCCACAATCGCCGTTGCGTATCAGACGGTTCTATGGTCAATGCTCGAAGATAACCTGCTGGTATAACATTCACCAATGTGCCAGAATCCAACTAACATCGCCGTCAGTTGTTTTCAGTAACAAATTCAGTTTAAACTCTTTTAATACAGATGCATTTCGAGCCTCATTTAGCATCTGTTGAATCCCTGACTCCTCACTAATCAGTCTGACGGATGATAGTTTGAACTGATCGGCAAAATGATCCTTTTTCCGACACTCCATACAAGACTTTCCAAACGTCGGGCATCTCTGTCGTTCATAATCACCGCCACAAAAATGCCACCGTTAAGGTGATCTATCTTCTGTCTCGTAGCTGCTTCGCTTTTGCAAATGTCATTACGTTGTGAAAGCGTTAATTGTTTCACCTTCAACAGTCTTTCAGTCATTGCAACGTCTTGAACGCCAAGAACCACTCGACCACGTATGAGACTATCCTTAATAGATTTACAAAAGTTACAAGTTCTAGCCAGTTCCTTCTGTGTTGTTACACATTGGTCATTGAATCCCCCTTGATGAAGGTTACTTTGAAAAAAAAACAGAAGCGTTCAAAAGTTTCATTCACCTGACCAAGACAGTAGTCCTCGAATTTACTAATCACTCTATCCAAATCATTCGTCTTCATCGTCACCAAAAATCAGATTCATCGAAACCCGTCTGCCTTCGTCTCCAACGCAATCTCGAAATCCTGTCAATTACTATTTTTTCCATCTTTCAGCAAACTGTTCAGCATAGTACAGTCATCGAACTTTTGTTTCCACATCCGCCGTGCTTCTGGCAACCGCCAGAAGTCCGTCACGTTCAACTCCTCGGAAGGAACAAGTGCAATCGCACCCACTGAATTGACTTGGAACCTGCGGGCGGACTTCCTTCTGTCCTCTGACACCATGCCGCGTACTGTGCTACCAAATCGAAAAAATCAGAACAGAGATTTGAGCAGACCTTAGCAACCCCAAAGTTTTGTTGAAAAAATAACACTTTTTTCATCAGGGACAGCAATAATCAATACAGCAGATGATCGATATTTCTTATTGATTTGCGCTGATCGATCGCAGTTCTAATTGAAGCAACTTGTTTGTAAGTTCTAATCGGCTGAACTTTCGTTAACCAAGAAACCACGCTAGCGATTGATGCTGATCGACCGCATGCGCTGACAACTTGTGCGTGCTTTTTCATCAGCTGGTCGAACTGGGCGGGGCTTGGTAAGGGGCGTAACGCTCTCCTTACAAGTATAGTGTCTGTTTGCAAGCTGACTTCTTTAGGGCTATACAGACTGTAAGTATAGATGCTTCTGATGCCGGATTTAGAACGGTTACTTATATTTCACCGAAGGCACGTCGGACTTGTGAACCCCGGGGTGATAAGTTTGATCTGTTTATCTCTCTCTCTTTCTGCCTGTCTGACTCCGATCATGTTGAGTTTTGTTGGGTCATACTGTTCTCAGTTTTGTTCAGTTCACCGGATGGTAGCCGCATATAACTTGGTCTGGACGAATTTATCTTGTTTGGACCAGATCGCACAGCTGGAACACACCGACATACGCTTATCGATACAGTTTAACAGTTATCTAGAGACCATTTGTACATCCCTTAGAATAAATATTCAGTCTCCATTCTAGATATCGTGTCTGATTAATACGCATTTGTGAATACTGACTGAATGAGTCACACATCAAAATACCTACTCTATAATAGTGTTTCAATACACGAACCGAAACCTTACCTTAGTGGGATAGTAATCCGCGGTATGTTTCATCAGATTTCCTACTTAAATCAGAGCCGATAGACTCCGGAATTAGGGACTTCGAATAGCTCTATAAATCGTATTCGTATTGAAATCTCCCTTGCAAGTAATAAGGTGAAGCCATCGTACTAGTTGCAGTAAGCACATCATATACATGAGACAAGAAGCCAAATTTATGGATGTACGACAGCACTAAAGAAATCACAGTCTGTCACTGGTTGATCGAATTGGCACATACAAAGTCACAAACTGTAAGTTAATTGGTGTAATACGGAACGAAGAAATTGGCGAATAACGAGAGGCGTAACATTGAGACTGTTCGTCCAGTTCTGATGTGGTATCACAAAGAAGACATCAACAGGCTTGCTGTGTTTGACCATCGTTGTCTCCGCCAATTGGCCCATATTAAGTGAACTGATCGCGTGAGCAATGTGGTAGTTCGCCGGCGCGTATTCCGGAACGCTCGGGAAGCGCGATCAATTGGTCAGCTAATTACGTTGCACAGCTTGCGATGGTTAGGTCACGTACACCATATTGTAGCGAAAAGGCGTCCAATAAAGCACAATCTTTATTGTCCAACTCGCTAGTTCACATGCTCCACGCGCGCTCGCGTTTATGAGTCAGCATTCCAGTCCACAACACCCCCAGGTTTCCGTTCACGCGTCGTGTGCACTTCTACCCGGTTTAGGTGTGTGATTCGCGCCTTCTGCCTGCTATTCCTTGTCCGTTGATCCGATTTCGTTGAGCGATAGCTCGTCCGATCGCTCGTGCTGTCCTCCGTCTATCACCCGTGGGCTTTGACCGTAATCCACAGCCGTGTTGAGATATTCCTGACAGTGTTGGAATAATCACACCTTCAATTTGTTCATTCATTCTATTCCGGCTGCCACGTCTCGCCCGTTGGTCCGATCCGGTCGAGCGATGACTCATTCGGTCGCCCACGCCATTCTCCATCCGCTCACTGTGGGTGTTTGAATGCACCTCCCCCCTGCGTTGGGGTATTTGGCCGAGAGCTGGAATGCTCGTACTTCCTGCCTGGCAATCCCCCACAATATATCATCTGATCGTTTACCGTACCGGACATTATATGCTGAGGCCACCAACAGTTGGGTCAAACCACGTGGTGGTCAAGCAACAACGTGGTCACGAAATATGAAGACCTTGACTGCTCCATTGAGCAAAGTGGGTAGGTGTCGCCTGCCTGGATGGGGTCCTCGTGATCACTCAAACCGCTGGTTAGAGACGCTATCCGAGATGGCGATGTGTCGCAGTCAATGGCGGACCTGTGTTCATACCATTTCTAATTCTTCCTGTTAGCCATCTGTCATTAATTCTCAGCCTCCTCAGTAACTTTTTCTTCTAGGATATTCTACGTCACTGTTGAGGTGGACGGCGGCCCGAGCCACAGTACCTTTTGGTCAGGCTCATGGCTGTTATGATGATGATGATGGTATCTTTAACGCGACGTTTGGATTCTTCCCATATTGGATCTCCTATTGTGTCGGGGTTTGGATAGGCGGTGAATCGAGTAGATTTTCATCACAATTAACTAAGTTTACGAATCTGCTAATTTCAAGTTGAACATCACTCACAATTGATCGCAACTGTCGCGTTCCCACAGACTTTTCCCAGCCGACCAATTTCGAAAAGAAGCCCTAGACTCGAGTTTCGCTCTCATTAGAGATCGTCAGTAGTGCATATCATCGCCACTGCCGGAACTTGAACCACGGACACGCTGTTCATGAGGCAACCGTGTTTACCACTACGCCATTGACCTCATGTTAGGCACGACCGAATTATCATATGTGAACGCTCAACCACTTTGGCTTGTGAGTAACGATCAGCTTGCCCGATCGTCTCGATAGGAGGTACGGTTACTGTCTGTTAACTCCAATCGATTACCCCACGATTAGGACTTCCTAGACAGGTCGAAATCTCCGATCTCATTAAACCGAAGTTCTATTCCCGGCAGTAGCGAGGATATGTACTAGTGACGAGCTCTAACGAGAGCGGAACTCGATTCTAATGCTTCTTTTCGAAAGGGGCCTACTGGAAAGTCTACGGTAATACGACAGCTGTGATCAATTGTGGGTGATGTTCAACTTGAAATTAAGCAAATCCCTGACTACTCATCAGTAATCTGCTAATTACCGCTACAAATATTGTAGTGAAAAGGCGTTCAACAAGGCACAATCTTTATCGCCCAACCCGCTAGTTACCATGCCACACGCGCGCTCGCGATTTTGAATCACATCTCCAGTCCACAACAGCCCCGGTTTCCGCTCACACATCGTGTGCACTTCTACTCGGTTTAGGTGTGTGATTCGCGCCTTCTGCCTGCTATTCCTTGTCCGTTGATCCGATTTCGTTGAGCGATGGCTTGTCCGATCGCTCGTGCTGTCCGCAATCTATCCACTGTGGGCTTTGACCGTACTCCACAGCCATGTCGAGATATTCCTGAGAGTGTTGGAATAATCACGCCTTCAATTTGGTCATCCATCTTATTTCGGCTGCCACCTCTCGCCCGTTGGTCCGATCCGGTCGAGCGATGACTCATCCGGTCGCCCACGCCGTTCTCCATCCGCTCACTTTGGGTTTTTGAACGCACCTCCCCCTGTGTTGAGGTATTCCGCCAAGAGTTGGAATGCTCGCACTTCCTGCCTGACAGGCCACCACAATATGCTGTTCTACTGATTGGTCAACATTATCCTCACGTAAAGATAAAAAGAATAGAGGACACTAATACATAAAGCATTAATTCGGAAGCGATAACCAAAATGTTCCCCGCGGTTTTGCTTGCACAAAGCATTCTCCCTAGTCATGATGACAGCACACTTTGCAAATTTGTCTAGCAGATTGCATTGCATTCCAAGATCATGACCACTTTTCAGTCTCTTCAGTGTGTGTGTGGACGTTCCATGTAGATTCAGTGTATGAGATAGCCTCAGGTCGTCGAACACAACTGGCAGAACAGTCATCAACTGATGTTTGCGATCGACCACTTCTTTGCATGTCATGCCATTGTAACAAACTTTTTCATTAACCTTCGAACCGATCTCCAGGTAAATGGTCGCGTACTCACATGTCTTGCATCAAACTTGCTGGTGGTCTCCTGCGCACGTTTACCACAGGCGAGTTAAATAAAAACCAGTTCAGTACATTCTTCAGTTGTCAAATTACTGACATGTCGTTCTTTTACTTGCGTTCCAGGGGTGTGATCTTGGTCCGGCATGATAAATTCGTCCAGACTAAGTTGTGCACGGCTATGGTCTAACAACCTGAACTGAAACAGGCTTTCTTCGAAATGCACTTGAAAAGACAAGCTACTTATGAGGACGAGCGATCACCCAGTACTACTCACACCACTATTCAGTAGTGGGGCGACAGCATGGGGTTTGCCATCAAATTAGCCGCAGGAAAAACACGGGAAGAAACATCACACCAACACGACAGTGTAGTATGTCATGGAATAGTTCTGGCTACGCAAAAAAGCTGAGCATTAGCGTCTGTGGCAGCCGGGGCCTTATGGGATAATGGCCATATGCAGATGAGTGTTTCTTTTTCATGTCCTGTTTGAACACCTAACCTGCGTTGGTTTCCTAAATAAACAACCTTTGCGCCATCCGTGTTCTTGACTCACGACATTACTAGTGGTATATTGCACGATCTTCCTTCGTACAGATTTTGTTGCATCTTACCAAGTACATACTTCAGAAACGACAGTTACAAAATATGCTGAACCGAGTTTTATGGAGCACACGCTAGCTTGTGATGCACGTGATGTCGGTCTGTAGCCTTAAGGGTTGGCAGGAAAACGTGTGTGAGTGATACAATTGAAGTGCATGAGATGTTGAGCAGATGCTGATCGAATGGATGGCTAGGGTTGAATCACCCGGTTTGTCGCACGACACTGGACCGTTACACTATTACTTGAATGAATCTTTTTGTTTCAAGCGGTACTCACCAGGCTAGGGAGCTGTGGTGAATAGAGTGGACTTGGGGCTTAAAATCCAAAGGCTTTCGGTCCGAATTTTATTCAGTCAGTTTTCCCCTGTTGAGTTCAAATAACGATAAAACCAGTCTGGGTGGAGCATTGCTTCAGAAGTTTTCGTCGGAAGGCCTAAACCTCAGGCAATTTGCTTATCTTCCAAGAGCCTACTGAACTGGCGTCTCTCTCGCTGTTGAACAATAATGATGCATATACTTGCCTGGGTCAAGTTTTCAACCACGATAAATTTTAGAAAGATCATAAGTGAGTGTGCACGCAGGTTGCTCCTAGCTTTTCTTATCACCTTAGTGATATGTAGATTCATGTGTTTTTATACAAGCGCCCCGTAAGTTTTCCGCCATTAATAACCACAAAATAACCCCGACCGCTGTTGTTGCAAGCATTGGACAGAATAGCCCACTTCAAGTCTCCTGGCATTTGACTATAAACCACTCTATAAAGTGTGGTATTAATAAACAAGTAATATATGTACAGCAGGGCAGTATAACTGTGGTTTAACACTGTTTAGGATTACGCGATGCACAGTAGAATTTATTGTGTGCACTGGTTATCAAAACGTGGGCATTGAAGCACGTGACTGGCAGCTGACATTGCTCCCGCGGTTACGTGCAGAAGACCGGTTCGATTACCATATCTTTTTTAATCCTTATACTTTCCAGCCCGTGCCGTTTAGTTTTGAACCATGTCGCTTCGGGCCTCAGAAGGCTATTTTAGCGCGGAGTTTTGCTATGATTCGTTGACGGGCTTGGTAATGGATATTTAACTTCAATCTCTCTTGACCATAAACCACAAGATACTCCAATAAGGTAGCAGGCAGATACGCTCAGACCTACTACATTGATCGAATTTTCACTCGCCCGGATAATGTTAGCATTAATACTGTTCATAAAATATACACGACTTAGAATAGTATATTTCCAACTTTAAAATTCTGCTAACACTTCCATATGCCCTGTTATTAATTTGCTGTAACACGTTGTCAGTCTCAAGATTGGGATTTTAGATTATTGAACACCACTAACAGTCCTTGCACTCAGACACGTCTTTTAGCTGGCCCACTTCGTTAGGAAACACTAGATTCGAGTATCGCTCTTATTAGGGCTCATCATCTTGCAAGGACTGTGATCGAATGTGGATGGTGTTCAGTTTGAAATAATCTAAATCCCCGAAATTCAATCCATGCTGTATACATTGGTTAGTTGGTTTACTAAAGTCCGTGACTTCAGCCTAACCGAGACGTTCCTGATCGCGGGGTTATCGATAGGAGTTAACAGAAATTATTGTATCCTCAAACAACGCTGAGCGTTTGCATATGATTGATCAGTCACACCTAGTGTGAGGTTGCTAGCTTTGTGATTAACACACCCATCTCACAAACACAAAGGTCGGAGTGCACCTTCCGTCCTGAACAAGGATATGCACTACTGATGAGCTTTAATAAGAGCGAAGCTCGAATCTGGTGCTTTCTTAAAAAATGGGCCAGATGGAAGGCCTATCTGGATACAAAGACTGTGATCGAATGTGGATGGTGTTCAGTGTGGAACTTTCTCAGTGTCAGAACTAAGTAGATAATACTGATAAAACGCGGCAACCAGTAGGCAAAGGAACGTCGAATTGGAGCCCCTACGTTGTGTGAGAGCATATAATGCCAGACGGCTTAATCGAGTCGGATCAACAAGTGCTCGCTGGATATGTTTGTGTAAAGGTTATATTCAGCAACATTCAGATGTATGCGCTCTCTGGATCACATCACTTCTCTCCACTTCCCACAGAACATTTCGGCTACCGTGGCCCAGTGGTGTTTGATTATCCAACTCAGTTAGAAAAACTGTTGGTTTAACTCACATACAGTGGTGAACTTTAACGCGGTGCGTAGATGTGCTAGACATTTGTCTAGCTTTGATGGTGTTTTCCGTTTTTTTCAACTCATTGGCGTTAACTTTATTTATCACCTTATGGCCCTTACGTCGTTTGCCTTCAAAATATTGCTTGATTTGAGTGATACTGTTTATGCTGATCTTTCTGGTTCCAACGCGACATTTTTACTTAGGTCTAGTTACAAATTCATGTGGTTGCTCAGGATTCTTCTGTTTTATTGCCTACTTAACACGGTTTCTGATTCGTCCGGATAATGTACAACTATATCACTGGCCTTCTTCCATTGTCTGCTGAAGACGCGATCATGTAAACTACTGAATGTTCATCTCTCGAGATACGTGATAAAATGTCGTGATTTGACCTAAAGTTTGCTTAGTAATGGCTGGTAACCCAGTTTACAGTGACCGGGCATTCCAGAGGTTATTTAGCAAGACAAAATCAGACTGAAATGCATCTTCGTAACTTTCAAACAACGTTGCGTAGATTTAATGGAAATACAGGGTGTACCGTGAATTTTTTACGACATTTGCCTAAGGTTCAACTATGTCCTGGAGTGGAGAAACTTCGGTTCGTTTAACGATACAAGGACGGCCGTTGTGACCGATAAAAGATGTTTGGAAATCTCCCGCTTACAAATTTGTCTGAAGCTTCAACTAAATGCTGTCTTTCTCATGTGCCCAAATATTTTCTCGCACATCCGGTTAAACAGCTGGTGGGGCTAGTAGTGACACAAGTCGTGTGGCCATATGTGTATCTGGCCGCATGTCCGTTATTTTTAGGTAGTGAGCGAGAATTATTAAAAATGTCTCACTGTAAGAAGAGTCTAATATAAGTAACCTGTAGAGTTTGGCGCATACACTTCAGCATAACGGAGCCCGTTGAAATGCATTACCGTAAATCAAGGGATAGATATGGATGTCCGACGATCGATGTTACAGTAACTGAGCAGTGAGTTTGACCTATACAAGAACACTGTCTGAAACGGTTCTGGAAAGGAACGCAATAAGTTTTTACATTGATTCAGTGTCACTCGTCATATCTGGAGTATCTGTTTCCACTACCAAGGATAAGGTACGATTGACAGTAATTATTGTGGAGTTCTCAGGTTCAACTTTGACGTTTTCAAAAAAGGATTTACCCGAACCCAAAAAGATACTTGCGCTGTTGTATTTCAGAGAGTGAACTTTATTTGAGAAGCTGGAGATCTATTGGAAACATTTACCAAACATTCGCAGCTCAGCTGGTAGAGCGCTTGCAGCATTTGTGCATGGCGTTGCTGTCGCTGGTTCGAATCCAGCCGAAGCCCTGATTTTTCACAATTGGGTCTCATCTAAAACCGTAAATCCGCCAAACTACTCATTAGTAACACAATATCTCTGCTCAACAATGACGTTGGTGGATTCCAGTAAGAAATGTTTGAGACATCCTGTCGGGGCAGTCAATCCCCTGGATTATTTGGTGAATTCCATATCAGACAGTGGGACGGATGGGTAAGAGAGTCCAAATGTGAATTTTCTGAGCTCCTGGCGTGGCTATGTAGCTTGGCTGGTAGTGCGCTTGCCGCAGTTAGGCATAATGTTTCTGTCACTGGTTCGAATCCAGCCAAAGCCCCGACTTTTCACATTTGGGTCTCATCTAACCTGCTGTGCTTTCAGGTTAGTCGATGGGACAAATACTCGCAGAAACATCGGGCTTTTAGGGTCTGGACCAGTTAGACCTGTTGAATCTACTTAATTCAAGTGATTGTGTTGGGAGGCCCTTGTTCTAACGAAACAGCCAGGAGACATCATGCTAAATCGATCGATTGACCCAGTTCGGATGGTATTGTCGTGGATGGTGGTATGGTTCCACTCAGCCAATCAGATTGCAGCCCTGCGGTCGTACACGTGTGTGCTATCTGGACTGTGTTTTCTCGTGTTTGCTTTCTGATGCCCTTTGTAACATCATTTGTTCCAGCACCCTGAATGCCATGTATGACCCTTTCAGTTGATTCGCTCTTAATCTGACTATCATGTATGATCGTTTCATTTAATTTGCTTCGCGTTTTGTCGGCCACGTATGGTAATCGTTTCCGACACACATATAGAGCCCTGTAGCCCACTTCTGATCCGTCCTTCCAATAAGCGGTGCTGCCATGTCTCTACTCACAGGCTTTGGGTCAAACTGTTGAGCGCGTAACCACGGTGACGATCCAATAACTGACGACTTCGGGTGTTATATACGCAATCTAGGCGAACAATGACAGTCCCAGTAGAAGAAATGAAACTGATCCTGCAGCAGCAACAAGTGCAATTCGATGTGGCTCAACTGAAGTTAATCGAAACATTAACGCGTAATTTATCTATGATGTCAGCAAATTTAAACGTTAAAACGGGTTCAACGGTGCACGCAATCACGGACAGCATCAATGAATTTGTTTATGATGCCGATGCCGGAGTGACATTCGAATCTTGGTTCAGTCGATACGAAGATGTCTTCCCAGTGGAGTTGGCTGATATGGATGATGCGGGAAAGGTGCGATTGCTTCTTCGCAAACTCGGTATGACAGAACATTCGGGGTATACTGATTTCATTCTGCCAAAGAAACCTCGTGTTCTTACTTTTGAAGAAACATTGAAGATACTGTCGAACACTTTCGGAGAGCAGTAATCATTGTTCAACATGCGCTATCAATGCCTCAAGTTGATGAAAAATGAACATGGAGCTTTTGTCACTTACGCGAGTACAGTGAACAGAGAATGTGAAAAGTTCAAGTTGAAGACATTGACAGAGGATCAATTCATCCATCCAAGATGCTGACATTCGTACCAGAATTTTGAACAAGATTGAACAGGACCCTGACATGACTTTGGCATCTGTGACAGAGGAGTGTCAATGGTTGATCAGTCTAAGACGTGACATAACTATGAATGAACAATCGGGGTTACGTGAAGTCCATGCCATCTCCAGGAATTGAGAAACAAAGCGCAAAGCCCTTACCACATCCCCCCAGCCTCATGCTGACAGTGTGGTAATTGGCACTATGTACGGTTTTGTCCATTCAAGCACCACAAATGTCAAAAGTGCAAAAGC
Organism: Paragonimus skrjabini miyazakii; assembly: GCA_014338405.1. Lineage (NCBI taxonomy): Eukaryota > Metazoa > Platyhelminthes > Trematoda > Plagiorchiida > Troglotrematidae > Paragonimus > Paragonimus skrjabini miyazakii. The sequence continues at coordinate 59,937 of JTDE01001231.1, forward strand.
TTCGGGCACAAAGAGATGTGCCGCCATTACACTCTGTCAATCTGAAGTTCGCCGTCGCTTTCAATGAACAACCGGAAGAAATAGAAGAAACAGGGTGCAAGGCTGAATTCCGTTTTGGCCACCTTTAATCCCGGCTTTGCTGCACACCGAAAACATTTGTTGGTGAAAATTAACAGCAGTCCGGTACGCCTACAGCTAGACACCGATTCTGACAGCGTGCTGATTTCGCGACAAACGTGGAAGAACATTAGCATTTCGGTGTATAGGAAAACAGAACATTCAGCTCAGAGTGCATCTGGAGAATAATTGGCACTGATTGGTGAGTCCAACTGTGATATCGAGTGCAATGATTCTCATACAAGTGGTACAGTCTATCTTGCTGAGCATTCGAAATTGAATCTACTGGACTTGGACTGGATTGAACGTCTGAAACTGTTAAACATGCCACTCAGTCAGTTGTGTAGAAATGTGAAGGTACAAACCCCGTCAGTAGATCTGACATTGAGTCGTTTTTGTCAGGACCTGGCAAAGAAGTTAGTAATCAAACTCGGCGATGTGTTCCAGGAAGACCTTAGTTGGTGTACCAAAGCGAGATCAGAAACGAGCCTACTATTGGATCGTTGCCTTAGTTGCGCGCCCAGTCGATTGACCCAGAACCGAGAGATCAGAAGAGACGCAACTACACTGTTTATTGGACGAGCTAGACGAGACTTAGGCCACAGAAGCTCTAGATTTATAGGACAAAACGATTACTACAGGTGGCCGACAGACACAAAGCGAATCAAATGAGATAGTCAGGGGGTCAGAACAAATCACATTACAGGGGGCGTCAGAAGGCAACGCGAGAAAAAAAACTGTCCAGATAGCGCCCAGGCGTTCGACCGCACACCTGCAATCTGATTGGCTGAGTGGGACCATACCACCACCCACGGCCATACCATCCTAGTTGGGCCGGCCGATCGACGTGCGTGACGCGTCCTGGCTGTCTCGTTAGGAGGTGTGCCTCCTAAGGCCTAGGTGCAGATACCAAGCCTGTTTTCTGGTCAAAGCCACCTGAGCCATATGTTGATCTACCAAATGTGGACGAAGAGTTGAACAGACTTCATAAATTCGTGGTTATCCAGTCAGTCAATTATTCTGCTTGGGTAGCCCCTAGTGTCATTGCTAAACTCGACCTGGCCGAAGCCTATCCGCAAGTTGAAGTCGACGAGGAGTTCATAGAACTGCTGACCAACAATGCTTATCGGACACTATTCCACTATCGCCTTTTGGAGCGAAATCAGCGCTTGCAATCTTTCAGTCGATCATGGACACGATGCTGACTGACGTCCCTGGAGTAGCGGTATGTCTCGACGACAGCGTTGTGATGGGCACCAACTCTGATGGTTGGTACGAAAAACCGGATCGTGTCCTCCGCCGAATTCGAGATTTCGGATTTCATCTTCGTGCGGAAAGATGCAACAAGTTTATGCAGTTGCTCAAGTATTTGGGATTTATGATTGACCTACATGGCTGCTGCCCTGACCAAGCCAATGACAACGCAATTAATCAAATTTCCCATCCAACTGACATCTCAACGTTGCGATCGTTCCTAGGACTGATGAGTCACTACAGTACCTTCTTACCGGCGATGCATCATATCCGAGGGCCGCTAAACTAACTGTCTAGAAAGGATGCATTATAGAAGTGGTCTGCTGAAAGCCAAAATGCCTTTAATCGTGTTAAGGCTATGCGCGCTTCCGATCTGCTTCTGACTCACTTTGACCCTACCTTGGAGATTGTGGTAGTCTCGAATGCTTCAAACTAGCGCAGTCATATCCCACCGATTCCCAAAATGTTCCGAAAAGTCAATAGCTCACGCCTCCAGGACGCTAATGGGGGCGGTAGAAAATTACTGACAAATCGAAAAGGACGCACTGGCAATTGTATTGACGTTAAAGAAAATTCACAGTGTTGTGTGAACATCACTTCACCCTGTAGACCGACTACACACCACTGCTTACAGTTTTCGGATCAAAGAAAGGCGTTTCAGTATGCCGCAAACTGCCTCCAGTGCTGGGCATCTATGCCCCTTGGCTAAGATTTTACTGTCAAGTACTAATCAACAACCGGCATGGGGTAAGCGGACACTTTATTACGATCAGTTGCTTCGCGCACCACGGAAAATAAGGACATTGTGGTTGCGGCTATTCGAATGGATCATGATGTGAACTACGTGGCAGCAGGAGCAATAAGAAACCTTCTCATAACTATTTCAATGATCCAGCAGTTGACAAGACGAGGTCCAGTTTTATAGAATCCTCAGCGCTACCTTCGCAACAGATGGCCTCAGAATCGCATTGATGGTGAGATGAAGCAGTACTCAATTTCTGCATCTTGTTCAGTGAACGTATGATCTTCTCATCTAGTCTCAGAACACAGGTTTCCCAACAATTTCATCACGCCACCCCGGTGTCATTTGGATGAAAGCAGTGACACGTAGTTATGTGTACTGGTCCCAAATGGATTCCAACATCGAGAAATTTTGCAGAGGCTGTTCTGTTTTATGCACTGGATGCCAAACACCCAATGAATGCTTAGTTGTAATCGTGGTCAATGCCTGATGGGTCGTGGATTCGCGTGTACATCGACTTCGCTGGACCAATAAACGGCCAAAACTTCATGGTGCTTGTCGACGCATACAGCCAGAAGTTTGTCTGATGAAAATAACGTCAGCAACCTCAACGGTGCGGAAACTGGGCCAAATATTCAGCCGTTTCGAAGTACCGGAGACAATCATGTCGGACAATGGAAATCAGTTAACTTCTGGTACAATCGTGGACTTCATCAAGCGGAATAGCATTAATCACGTACAGTCACCGCCTCACTATTCACAATCCAATGGCTGAGCTGAACAGTTTATGGACGTTCAAAAGAACGTTACAAAAAGTCAAAGGAGAGAGACATACGGCCGACATTCTCAAAACGTTCCTTCTCAAGTACCGAGTGACTACGAATCAACAGGTTCCGGAAGAAAGATATCCAACTGAGGTTCTGATGGGACGCAGACTGTGAACAACGGATGATCTAACACATTCTACTAGGCCACTAGCGGCTAACAAGAAATTTCTAATGGAAAGGCAGTTTGATGGAAAGCATGGAGCTCGATCCCGTTTCTTTGAGGTTGGTTAGCCGGTACTGACCTCGGACTATCGTGTGATGGAGATTGCATGGACACCTGGTAGAATTCGGAGTCATTGAGGCACAGTACTCTGTGAACTTAATGTTGGCTAACTGTTTTAAATCCCAGAAAAGATTTGCTGGATCGTCCACGGTGTAGTGATGTGCTTGATAGAAATCGAATTTTCCTCCTTGTAATGAAGAAAACAGAAAATCTTGGTCGCATATTTAACACCATTATTCCCGCAAATTGCGAAAACCCACTTCAGTCCGTTCGAAAACGTGTGCGACAAGGAGCGAACTGCAGGGTAGTAATATGGTGCATAGCAACATACAAAAATCTTCGAATCAGAAGATCGAAGGGCGGTTACCAAAATTAGAAGTTAAGGTCAGTAAGCTGAATGTATGAGTCTGTTGGTACTTAGTTTGAAGCAAGCTACCCCAGTAATCCTCAATGAGGAATGCGACGGAACTGTCTGTAGTGAAAATCTGCTTGATTCACCACTTATTCAAACACCGATACAATAGAAAATCAAACAAGGGACCATTCTAAACGTTGCGTTAAGACACTACATCAAGATTGGACGAAAAGCTTCAAAGTTACACTTGCCATTATTGGCCAAATTCTTCGTTGTTCTATATTGCACCAATCAGCTTAGTTTGACTTTGCAGGTTCCAGTATGATCAGCTAATGGCAGACTGTGATTTATTCAGTACTGCTGTACATCTATAAATGCGGCTTCTTGTCTTATGAATAAGAATTGCCTACTGCAACCAGTACGAGGTCTTATTATTTGCGTGGGAGGTTTTAATTCCAGTACGATTTCTAGGGCTATTCAAAGTCCCTAATTCCGAGCAATACACTGGTACATATCTTTGCAAGCCACAACCGGTGCACAGTGTATCTATCTCTTCACTTGGACTTTGGTAATAAGCATTGTGTTGTGAACCCTCCTCTAAACGATAAGCTGGTTCGTTCTCGACACAGTGGTGCGTTTGATACAAATCGGATTCTCGTCCTGGTAATAATTAACGCGAAAATCTCGGTCCGGAAAATGCTGCAACTGTCCTGTGATTTAGTTCCCAAGACAAGCCACAAGTCGCGTATAAACGAAACCGCTTTGTTCCGCTCCAACACGTGTGCGACAAAGGCGACAATTACAAAGTATTTATAGGGCGCGTAATTACCAAACGTTCCCAAGACATCAAAGAGAACAGTTACCGGGACAAAAAAAAGAGTTAGGGTCGCCAATGTGCATACCGGTATAAAAAGTCTCGGCCGATTTGAACAGTTCCGCTGATTAGGACTGAGTCAATCGTTTTTTTCTTTCTTTCTCACGACGGAGGCGGCTTGGGGCGGTAACCTAGTGGGTGCTCTAACACATTGTTCAACTCAACCTTACGAGCTGCATCATAACGGGACATTTTCCTAATTAATTAATCGCTTTTCCTCAAAACATTACGCATGAAAGTAGGCAAACCGACATATGATTTGCTTACGGTCTATCACTATCGGTTTCTTATATTTTCATTCGTGATAACCAATTCTTGGACTTCTCAATCCAAGAAGACGGCTCAGAAATGCAATCTTTTAGCGAATTCCGTATTCGAACGAGCCTTTCGTCGGTTGCTACGTGATGTCAGAATTTGACCGCCAGTGACCGTAAAGTATGAACAAATGTATGAAAAATGAAGGCGGTTGAACAAGAACACCAACAAGACCATATCGGAAGGAATATGGTTCGTGTTCATTAAATATTATCTTCACCTTTTCGTGCATACTGAGAAAGTCGTATCGAATTATGGCTAGATGACCTTCACATTTTTATACACAATATTTTTTAATGTAATACTTACAACATGATCATCTCATGTAACATTAAACAACTTGATGCAGGCCGTGACCATTTGGTTGGCAGAGTTGCTAGCATTTCATTGGCGCAAATGAAACATTGACATAAACCGCTGAGCTTCTAGTGTCCACGATATTCTCTAAACAAACGTCATTCTCAGTAAGGTCTCGTACACAGTTCGGTACGGCGACTGTTGCTACTAACGAATAAACGGAACAGCTGATGACAGGATTCAAGAATGTGTATAATTTAGACGTTCTGTAGATCGTTTTCTTTAACAGAGTTTTTACAAATAGTACCCTTGGTGAAACATGTAATACAAGAGTTAACTTTACAACCACAGAAGTAACAATAATTCAGTAAAACAGTTCACATGGTGTGTTTTGTGACATTGTGACACGAAAAAATAAGTTGCAGATAGCCACATAAATCTGAGTACCATTTTTGAAGCTATCCTGGATGAAAGCAGTTTAAAAATCTATAATGTTTAGCTGTACTATTCACTGGCGGAATTGGCTAGCTTCAGGCCATTTAACAAAACCATCACGAATAGAGTTGAAACGATAGGGGCCGCCAGTGGAATATTTGAAATTACATTCTTTGGAAACTACTTGAACATCCACAAGGTTTGGTCCAAGCTCTGTTCTGATTCCTGTTGAATTGTTAACGAGATATAGTGTGCAAATATTCCGTGTTAAAAGTGTACTCTGGGAGTTTTGAAAGTATAGATAACAGAATCAAATGTGTTTACCCTCGGAACTACAGTTGCGGACAAACGGAAGCACGTGACTCATCGTTATATCCAGGACGAGGTATCATTCTGTTCTTTTTGTTACTGTTATTCTTGTGCCAAACTGTAAACCTGGATCAAACTGCCTCCTGATAACAAAATGGTAACGCGGTTTGGATATTTGCTATATATAAAATTTCCACCTAACCAGTCATCAAAGGAAAGTGTACTAAATTTTCGTTTTCAGAGAGCTTTACGTTCATTAATGAAAACGAATGCCGCTTTTGCCACTTGCCTCGAGTTGTCTGCACATTTGCGCTAGGCATACTATTGTAGTGGGTTATCAGGCCGGAGGTGCGAGTATTCCAATACCCGGCAGAATACCTCAACGCGGGGAGGTGCGTCCAAAAGTCCACAGCGAGCGGATCCGGGACAGCGTGGGCGACCAGATTAGTCATCGCTCGACCGGATGGGATCAACGGGCGAGACATGGCAAGCAAAATAGGATGGATGACCAGATCGGGGGCGCGATTATTCCAACACTCAGAGGACTATCTCGACACAGTCGTGGAATACGGTCAAAGCCCACAGTGGACAGATTGTGGACAACACGGGCGACCGGATGAACAATCGCTTAATGGAATCGGACCAACGGACGAAAAACGGCAGGCAGAAAAACCCCCGACAGAAGGCGCCGATCACACATAAACTGGGCAGAAGTGCACACGACGTGTGAGCGGAAACCGGGGGGTGTTGTAGACTGGACTTCTGACTCATGAACGCGAGCGCGCGCGTGGCGTGGTAACAAACGAGTTGGACAATAAAAATTGTGCTTTATTGGACGCCTTTTTGCCACACTGGTGACACGGATCCGTGAAGTAACAGCGCTTTATGACCAATTTTCAGGATGAAGATTCACTTTATGTGGATTATTAATCCTGTGGTGAATTTCTCCATCCTGTGACTCGAGCTTTCTGAGAACTACGTAGCACGCCCAAGATCAAGGAATTTTACTACCCCGTTGAGGTTTACTCAAATCGTTCAGCTTTGGATCAAATAATTCGTTGTTAGCTCGTGCCATAAAGTGGAAAAGATATGCACTACTGACGAGCCTGAACAAGAACGAAACTCGAGTCTAGTACTTCTTTTCGAAAAGGGCTGACTGGAAAGTCTATGGAAATGCGACAGCTGCGATCAGTTGCTAGTGATATTGCATTAACCAAAGCTCTTACCACTTACCAGAAAATGTTTCAGTTGGTTCAGTCGAACTGCACATCCGTTATTGCCCTATCCAGTTGTACCTCGTCAGCTGAAAAAATACTCAAACCAACTTATACACCCTGTTGCAAGTAACTGACTGTGAGCATGAATCACGTTCGGTAAATGTAAGTGTGTCGAAGGTGGCACTTTCATTGTTGACCACGAAGAGAGACGTTAGTTCAGTGTACTGCCCCACTGCCAGAGTCTTTTCGCCCTAGCACGGCCCTTGAGAGCGAAATAGGATAAATTCGCCTCCGTCTAGTATAGGCAGGAAGCTGCGGTTTTGTGACGAGTTGATACATTGCATAAGATCACGATTCGGGGTCATTCCCTGCCACACTTACGGATTACAGTGAGGAATAAGCAAATTACTTCACTTGGTGGGACTGACAACAATAAGACTTAGCAGTATGACGTCACTGTTGCATCTACGCTGAAACCACACATACCCAAGGAAATGTGCGTGGGGGTTAGCCACTTGAATGGGGATATCGGAGATGCACTCTCTATTTTCTGGTGTTGGCCTGGCTTACAGCCTTGTTATGTTCTCAATAATACAGACTTCGCAGTGAGTATGACGAATGATTGGAAACGGAAAGTCTCGTGAAACTAGATCGGGCGATAAATTAACAAGATCTCGGACCAGAGGCCCATAACAGGGTGAAAGACTATACACGGGTTGACTGTAAACCTGATTAACCCCGCTTAGTTTGAGTCACGTTTGTATATAGACAGTTCTGTGTTGAGGCATACTGACAAGGTGGAGAATTTTCTCGGTTTCCTTTTCTATATATTCGGACGTTAACTCCTGAACAACGATATTCGCCTTCTGGTAAGTAGTGGAGGGATTTGGTTGTTATATGTTGGAAATCACTCAGTTGATCGCAATTGTCCCATTCTTATAAACTTTCCAGTCGGCTCCTTTCAAAATTAAGCACCATACCCGCGTTTCATTTCTGTTACAGCTCGTCATTTGTGCGCATCCTTGTCATGGCTGGAACTAGAACTTTGGTCACGCTTTCATGAAGCAGCTGTTTTGACCACTGCGCCACTGACCTCACCTTACGCAAACGTTCCGCTAGATTCGCTTGTAAGTAATGATCCGGTTGCTCGGTTGCCTCGAAAGGAGACACAGTAACTGTCCTGTCAACTCTAATCGATGACGCCATGATTAGCGCTACACTCCAAGCTGAAATTATAAAAATCTTTAAATTATTGAGTGGTATTTTGATTATTAGTAAGTAGTAGGGGATTTGGTTGATATAAGTTATGGGTGAGCGTTTGCGTACCTAATATGAGATCAGTGGTGCAATGGTCAACAGGGTTGCCTTATGAAAGCATGACCGGCGTTCTAGTCCTGGCCATGACAAGGATATGCACTACTGACGCGCTCTAACAGGAGCGTAACTCGAGTTTATTGCTTCTTTTCGAAAGTGACCGACTGAAAAGTCTATAGGAATGTGACAGCTGTGATCAACCGTGTATGATCTTCAGCTGATGTCCGATTTATTTCCTACAGGATGGTACAGCCGCTCATTCTGCCAAGTCCGTCCAATCGTGTTTGAATAATATTTTAACCATACTATGAATCCGTGGCAGTAAACCTATGGAGTAAAACCAGCTGAAGTCTGTGGTTCACTCTCCGCCACCCCATTCATTTGGCAAACCAAGAGGAAATACGCCAATAAACGTTCATCAAAGTGATACAGTGAAAAGTGGGGCGCATGTGTAGACAACAGTTTTAACACTGTTGCTTCATTAATAACACACAAGAGACATTCAGTGTGGTTTGACAACTTGTTTTTTCAGTGTATCTATTTTGAATCACTGTAGTTGAATGTACGAAGATGAGATGGTAAAAGTTGTTTGCAATACACAGAATCCATCAAGCGCCTTATGGGATTAATCTGAGGGAAGTTTGACACCAGCGGATGTTTCCTGTGCTAGACGGACCAAAGATAAACATTGAACTTGATTACCACAGTCCATCACAGCGACTGCTTCAGACTGTTATCAGAAGGGCTTGAACCTATTGCAGGATTGCAAACAACTTTTGTCAACTCCTATACCATACCCAAAATGTCATGGGCGTTCGTATTGTATGTGTACGTTTTCAAAATTAAACTTGATAAACTGAGAGCCATCTCGCGGAGTGAAGGTCAGTTTGTTACTCAGCGAATGTTATTGTAATCGAATAAGTGGGGAACTGTCTCTACAAAATTATCTAGAATTAGGGAACAGTTTATGTAGGATCGTGATGGGAGCATGTGTTTATCTCTATGGTCTCAAAAATCTCCCAAATTTGTGACTAGTTTATGTGATCTTAAGAAAAAGAAGAAGTAAAACGTCACAGATTAACCAAATTACCGATTATTCATAAGTTGTTCTGTGGTAAAGGAAGTTACTCCTCTTTCCGTCCTAAACAATC
>JTDE01001231.1:69894-100854 GCA_014338405.1 Paragonimus skrjabini miyazakii
AGATCCATATAGGGTCTCGGTAATAACTCGTTTGATTTTATCGAAAGCTGTCTGTTGTTCTTCCTCCTATTTCCATGATACTCCTTTATGGGTCAACATGCGGATGGGATGCATTACGTCGGATAGGTTTAGAAGGAACGGACTCAGATAATTGACCGTACCATTAAGTTGTGATATTGCTTCCATATCCTCAGGAGTTGGCAATATGGTTATAGCTTTTAACTTCTCGGGGTCTATGTTGAGTCCTCTTGATGTTAGCAAATGCCCGTGAAAAGTGACCTCTTTTTCTCGCAAAGCCATTTTGTCGCGTGACAGGCGAATTCCATGATTGATGTAACGCTTCAGAAATTCCTCCAGGTTTCTGATCCTCTGTAGTTTTTCCAAAAATCAGCGCGTTGGCTGCAACACATGTGACTCCTTTCAATTTAAAACACTGAGTTCCCTTAATTTATTTAGTCAAAACAGAGAGAAGACCATTCGCGCGATGTTAACATTCCGATTTACTCTCATTAGTCGCCAACGTGAAACCAGCAAACTTTATACAACGTGGGTATAGCAACAACAGTAGAACGAACCAACCACATAGTTCTGACCTTTCACGCGCTAATAGTGCAATCAATTCCACGGCAAGAAGATTGATTGCGTCAGCGCGTTCTGTGCACACAAAACTGATCGATGTTGTCCAATTAGCATTTCCTAGCTATCGCTAACAGTTTCGGGTTGCGATTATGTAAGAATATCTTGAACGATTTGACAGGGTCAACTGGGCGACCGGTTGCTAAGATATGTTTGACGATCGATGAAGCCGGGGTCTTCCAGCTTGTTACAGACAGTAGGTCATTTTTGGGTACTGCAGTTAATAATCACTTAAGAATGTGCTTCGCCATGCGCTAACGCAAGCGCCGATCTGTCCTGCCTATGTAGACGTCATTGCGACTACAATCGAAATGGTATATTACGTGGGAGACAGACTGATCGGTTGAGTGTGTATCACTGCTATGAAGAGCAAAACCCCTAGTGCTTAGCAGGACGCTCAGTTGGGCAGCTGGGTAGGTGCGTTGCAACGCCGATATCAATTTGTGATTAATGTTGTTGGTCAGATGGTCACCCTTGAATAGGTTTTGCAGAAGTATGTTCTTTTTCTCCGCATTCCAGCTTATCACTTTTGGTTCTTTAATCTTACTGTAGATATTCACAAACTCTTCAGGATAATCGTTATCCACCAGCGTTATCTTAATAAACTCAATTTGTCATATGCCTGGATTAAACGTTTTTGAAATATTTCGCTGGACACCTTCAGTCCGAAAGACAAGCGTAACCAACAAAAAGCCTCCAAAAAACTGAAGATAGGCCTACCTTTGTGAAAAACTGGGCTTGACTCACTTCTGGTAGAATATCATCAATGATGGGTAAACAGTAGTGTACTGTTCGAACCATCTTAATTAGTAGCTTGGGAACGATACACAACGGGATGTTACCTGATTACAGAGGCCAGTAATGAATACCAGCTGGCTATGGTTCGAAATGCATTCGGAGATGGGGGAATACAAATTCTTGGAAACCTGACCTTCGGGGACAGAGAGGATAGAAACGAACCGAGAGTAATTGTTCGTAAAACAGAGGAATATTGTTTGGGACAAACAAACACAACATTCGAATGCTTCCAGTTTTTTGAGAAGAATCGGCAGGCCGAAGAAACCATAAATCAATGACTGTTTTAAAGAAACTTGCAAAATCATGCAGTTTCTGCAAGTGCTTAGGAGACTCATCTGCGACAGAATGGTGATCGGTATCAAGAATTCAATTATGACGAAGAGAACATTGAACACTCCAAAGTTGACGTTACTCAGTGCATCAATATCTGCAATAGCAAAGAGTCAAGGGAACGAAGAATGACATAGTTGAGCGCAGACCGTAGCCTGGTGTTAAACGCCGTGAACATAAACAAAAAACTATCCGTGATGGTTCCACGTCAATTTTTGCGGTGGTACATATCTTCATCCGAATTAAAAGTGTTCACCCCAAGGAAAGACGTGCATGAAGTGACGAGAAAATACCCATTTCGCTAAACAGTGCAGATCGTCTACGGCCAGTCTGATCGACGAAGATGAAGACGGGATTATGAGCTGACTCCACCGGATAGAGCAGAGAAAAGGAAATCTATGCAGAGCGGCGCCTAGAAGATAGAAAAAGGAAATGCCAACTAGACTCCGTTGACGCCATAACATCAGGTTGGATCAAGTAGGCCAACGAACGCGAATCAAGTGCACAGCTGAAAATGTGGAGTAGTGCGCCGATAAACAGTTCCGTGCCGCAAACGGTGCCAAAAAACGGATAATCCACAAACAGTATTCCTGTCAGTCGCTTGAAATGTTAGTTCACTAGCAAGTAAACTCTGACTAAACGGATCTACTTCATTCCTCTGAATATGCACAATTGTGAGCTGTTGTGTTGTAAGAAACGTAGTCATATGAAGAAATGGAAGATGCCGCCATACTAATCGAAGGCGTTAGACTGCAACATCCATATCCTGTGGTCAATCACCGAAATCGAGGAGGTGATTTTGTAATCTACATACATGGTGTCTAGTACACCACAACTTGTAAAATATGTAAAAATGCATTCAAGTATGTGAACCACACATCCCTCGAATGTTACCGAGGTTTGGCTAACATCATCTTCATTTTTCGGGAGGCCCCTGATGTGCAAACCATCGTGAGATTAGCCTAATTCCTGATTGCACCGAAGCCGCTTGCAGCCACTGTCGATCGTGGACTAAGCGGAAAGCATAGACGGCACATCCATGAGGAGTGACCTGGATTTCAGTCTGGATGTGGATTCACAGATAACACCCTAACATTCTGCCATTAATATGAAGGGCTGAAAGTTATCGTGTTTCTGGACATCATTTTCTCTCTTCTCTTGGTTGATGCCGGTGTTCCCAATACGGGCTACTTCTTATATTTCCAAACATGACTAGAAATAAACGATTTGTTACCAAACTCTACCGCGTTCTTTTAGTTTGATGTCTATTGGGAACATGCTTTAACTGCTCTTCAGGAAGAGCCTTATCAATTGTTAGTGGACGAGGATCGAGCGCCTGTCCACTTGCTCATCACAATTCTTTCCATATTTACACGGTATACGAAATAGGTTCCCAAATACCTATACAATTTAGTTATATTTAAATCATTTAACTACAAGTTGCATTTTGATGATACTCGAATGTGTTGGATTTTCACAGCACTATCCTCAATTTAGTACAAAACAAAAAATGTGTAACTTAACCAGCATGAACAGTATTCATATGCCAATCCAAGAATTAGCATCTGAAAATAGAATCGTTTTAGCTGAAGGTAACATAGGTCTGGACTCAAAATGTCACAAAGATTTTTATAATCCACTGTTCTAATATTTCTACTCGAAGCGTAACACATGCTTGCCACTGTAAGATTTCACTTGAAATAAAGTGGTCAAACGACTACCTGCTAAAACTACGGTTCACCCTGTTCATCGCATGCGTGTGTGAACGTGGGCGCTGAAGAGCCGGAATGCGACTCAAATGAAGTTGACCAAGCATTGGAATAAGTGAGCTGAAAAGTACGTCACTGCCTATCTAAACGACCAATCAACGATGGAAAAAGTGAGCAAAGTTGCAACTAATTGTTAGTCATACAACAGTAGACTCGTATGACTTGGCTGACAGTACGCGAACTCCAAACCAGTTCTAGACGTAACACATGATCGGGCAGCCTAAAACCGGATGACTTCCTTTTTCTCGGATACGAGTAGTTTTTTGAGCCAAGAACATGTATGGCGTAACGACTGTTCATTCGGAGAATTAACAGCTTGGGCATATACCTCAGAATTACCAAAAGCAAAAACACTCATATGCACATAACGTCTATCCCGGGATACCACGGTTGTCAATACGAAATTCATATAGGAAGAACACCATTTATTGCCGGTTTGTAGTCCATTGTTCTTTCTTTTCTTTTCCCATGTAACTGCAATGTCTAAACATGTCTTCGCCTAGCTACTGATGAGTAGTATGGTGTGATCGTTCATCTTATTTACAGCAGTGATCGCAACGTTAAACTCACCGGGAAAGGCAAAAATAGATTAAAAGAGGTAACGGGTTCACATGTCTGCGTAGCGTGCTGATAATAAGCATTTTCTTGACGTTTGATTACCCGTAAAATTGTAGAACTAATAGGTCAAGTGAACTTAAAACGGTTTAAACAGTCAACTTTACCATTACACGGAAACACTTGTGGCTGAAAGTTTGCATGTACGGAGTCAGTAGTGTAAAAGTGCAGGAATGGTTGGGAGGCTGACTCGTAGTCAAAGTGAACACAGATAATTTCACTCCGTAGATTAGTTTTACTCAACTTAGTGCGTAGTACCAAACGTCGTAATCAGCACCTGGTAAGCTCGACTACTTGAAGACTAACTTACCTTCAACTTTCACCAGATGATTTAGGTGGAACAGCAGAGTTAATTATCAAATGAGAAAACACAAATTTGCTGAGACCCATTGTTGGAGTTATCACCCAGTAGATTAACTAATATGGGTTGGATATCATAACACTGTAGTAGTCGACACAGTGTTGCATAATTTACTAAGTTAATGGTACTGCTTTACTCCAAGAAACAGAGAAATATGACCCGACGTCTTTTATCTATTATTGATAGAATGAGGTGGATCAAACCAGTCATAGCATGTAACGTCTATCGTGAACGTTGATAAGCACGCTGATAAGGATCGTGAACTGTCAACTGGTACATACTACTGGACATAGTTTGAAAGAATTTATTTTAGATGTTGGAGTTATTCACTCTGTCTTCCATTAGTCAACAATGTTTTTTGAACAAACATATTGCATAAACAAAACAACTAGGGGTTGAAGTATTACATCCACTTAATAACTGAGAGCGATTAGAGCTAATTTGTCTGACACAGTAGCTTTCTTACCTTTAATTTTCAGAGACTCAATGAAGACCTGTTCAACCATGAGTTCATCAGTGTTTGAGGTATTTTCAAGCTATGTTGCTACAATGACAGTGCAACTGGTTTTATCTGCTAAGAAACGAATGATCTTGCTATGTGGAAGTGTGTCAGCACACACGAAATTCAGTTGGTTCAACTGAGAGTTAATGAGTTATGATAAACCCGTAAAAACCGCTTCGATTTTGGGGTTTTTATACATTTTTTTGTTATTCCGTTCCGGTTTTCTAGTATTGGAGAAAAGGGTCGCTCGGCAGAGCATTTTCGGGGGATAAAAAATTCCGTTGAGATATAAGTTAAGGTAAGATGTAAAGTGGTCCCAATGTAAAGCCGGGTCAAAACCGGAGAGTTAATTGTGGTTTACAGAGGCAACCATCTCTTCAAACTATTGCAGGTTCTCTGTTTGTCACGGTTTATATCGTAGCCTGTGATTATGAAGTCAGATAGGGTTTTAATGATTCATCTTGTGCAAATTTAATTGACAATCTTCGATACCCTCATGGTATGAACATCCTAGTTGCGCATGTTGACAAAGTGAAACTATCAAAGGACTGCTAAAAAACTATGATTAATTCAGGCTTCATTTTTGATGGAAAACCTACAACATTAGATAAACCAAGTGTTCATATATTACCGGTATCTGAGCCACTAAAATACCCTTATATGAATAGATGCATAGATTTTGATCCGATATACTGAACACTGAGGTTATGGGAAAACCAACAAATCAATTTAGCTCAGAGATGACGCACTTCAGCCTTATACAGGTAGTAACGATTGCATCAACTTTGATGTATCACTAAGTTGCATGAATTTCTCGACTATCGCCAACATCTCACCTTCAGCACTGTCAGCAGTCGCATAGCCGTGTCCGTCTCGCAGAAAAAAAAGTTACACTTAGGAGATGTACACATCATATCCAAATGAAGAACTGATGCATCTAACCTGCTTAAAACGTTCCAGCCCTTCACGCAACCGAGAGCAATGTCGTCTGCAAACTCTATACATTGAAGTCTAGTTCTTTGCAACAATTCCACGTCAGCATATTCACAATCTGCAACTATATACTTCAAGTTATTGTTTACTGAATAAGAAAGAGAAGTTTGGGTAAACTTGTCTCGCTCCACTTAGAAGGTTGCTGTATGCTTTACACGTGCATGGAGTCTGACGGCAAACTGCTTTTAGGATGATGACATCTATTAGACATATCTCTTCTTGATAGATGATTACGCAGTACCACTCTGTCAACTGAATCGAAGGTCCTTCTGTCTAGAAACACGATAACTTTCAGCCCTTCGTATTAATGGCAGAATGTTAGGGTGTTATCTGTGAATCCACATCCAGACTGAAATCCAGGTCACTCCTCATGGATGTGCCGTCTATGCTTTCCGCTTAGTCCACGATCGACAGTGGCTGCAAGCGGCTTCGGTGCAATCAGGAACTAGGCTAATCTCTCGATGGTTTGCAAATCAGAGACCTCTTGAAAAATGAAGATGATGTTAGCCAAACCTCGGTAACATTCGAGGGATGTGTGGTTCACATACTTGAATGTATTTTTGCGTATTTTACAAGTTGTGGTGTACTAGACACCATGTATGTAGATTGCAAAATCACCTCCTCGATTTCGGTGATCGACCACAGGATATGGATGTTGCAGTCTAACGCCTTCGATTAGTATGGCGGCATCTTCCATTTCTTCATGACTACGTTTCTTATAACACAATAGCTCACAGTTGTGCATATTCAGAGGAATGAAGTAGATCCGTTTAGTCAAAGTTTACTTGCTAGTGAATTAACATTGTTTGTGGATTATCCGTTTTCTGGCAGCCGCTTGCGGCACGAAACATTTTGTGTGGTGACAACACCGGATAACCACTGATGCATCACAGAAATGTAGCGGCAACACGTGAGGTGCCATTTCGCAGGATTGTTTCACTTCCGTGTTTAATGCGACTCACTTTCGTCGTGCTCACATCTACCGAAAGCTTACCGTATCGCATTTTTTGCCCTCTCCGGAACGTATGTCAAAATACGACGCAGTAGATAGGCCATTATCTGGCACAGGTACATAAATGTTGTTTATTATATTTGTCGTAGCTTGCTTTTGCCCGATTCTCAGATTGAGTCTAAACGATGCTGAGTGTTACTCACACTGGAATGAGACACGTAGTAGTGGTCCAGTTTATGGGACTGGAGTTTTGTTGAGCTGCCTATACCGTTCTTCTCCATCTATTATTACGCACGTCATTTTTCTGGAAAAGTAAGTCAAATGGAAATTAAAAACGACATATAAGCACTTATACTTGAAAGATGAAACGGTTATTCAAACTGTTCATCGTACGCATACGTATACATGATCAACCTTAGTGTATTGTGAGCGTCTTATGTGAAAAAATATGTTGCGAATTCAATTAGCGCTGAAGTTCAAAAAGCCCTAACCCAACAGTAAACAATGAACGTCAAATGATTTCAACAAGCAAAAACTGAGGTATGAATGAAAACACTGCCAGCAAAGCAAGGAGCCAACATCACCAGTAAAAACAACTTGTCATAACCTAATTTTTCAAACCGATTCAACTTTTTGAGCCAAAATGTCAAAAAGCTTCTTTGTCTACTCATCACGAATTCAGTTGTTTTCGAAACTGCAATCTTTTCGTCGTATACAGACCTCGTATGAATCTCAGACTCTTCCACAAAAGTTTCTTGCTGACGTATACATAAGGCAGCGTTTTTAGTGCCCCTTATTCAAGGATAACCTTCTTCGCCCAGAAAAAAACCGTTTGTCCGAACTAAACAACTTGCCTAACATGCAGTTCTTATCATTTAATACGTTCAAAAGTACTGATATTTTAGTTTCCATTTTAAAAAAGGGAAATACAATCAGCATTTTGAAGCCCAGTTACACCTACATCTGTAGATTCCAATAAAATATTGGATTATTATACTACACTATACCTGAAGCCTCATTCGACCACTCATATCTCTATATATCGTGAATAATGTGTTGATTCCATTTATTGATTTGCTATCCAGTAATCGTTATCGGGTCCCACTCAGATATGTTAATATTTAACCTATAACAGTGAAACAATTGTCTAACTGTAGTATGATTTCTCATTCCAATATCAATGGGGCTAGCGTAAATATCTGGTATTATCATTGCACATATTCGATTAGGGCAAACTACGTCTCTGTATATGCGCGTTCCCATGGTCATGGTTTCCTAGTTGTGCATTACTTTGCACGACAGTTTATTAGTCGGGAAACTTTATGGTAAAAATTAGTCATGAAACCAAGTAATTAATTTTAACATTCTGTCCCATAAAGACTTGTTTATATAACCGTTGAATGGTTATCTTATGAAATGCATGAAGCAATTTTGTTAGGGGTGCCTACCGTACTTCATTTTTCACTATGGCTGCCGATGGTCTAAAGAAAGTGTAAGCAGTCAGGTGATGGCGTGGTCACGGGCCACAAACACCTTACCCCTCAAGCTGAGCAAGGTTGATAGATGCCGTTTACCTGATTAAAGAGTTCATCATCTTGCACTCAGCTAGTTGGAAACACTTTCGGATGGGGCAATGTGTCGTGGTCAATGGCTAGCCTACATCCACAAAGTTGTTGACTCCTCTTTATAATACCCTATTTATTTCATTTGATATCTACATTTCTTGATTATTTTGCTATCTTTTGGATCACCGTCAGAACCAACAGCAGCCCAGGCCATACTACCTAGAGGTACGGCTTAAAACTGAAAACGAACTCCATGGTAAGAAGACTGGAGCGTATTCTAATTTCCTGTCCACCGAGAAAAACTCAACAAAGTCAGTTTTAAGAACCATTCCAGCCATGACTTGTTCAGTTCCTCCACTAGCTAGCCTACTCATTTGGGATATGCAATGATTGCACATGAAACAAAATACAGCCAGGCAAACGAATTCAATCCGTTGCTTCTTTTTTCTCTTCAATAGCGAAAAACCGAATGTGGGCCAAACATAATTCGGCCAAGCAAATGCAATCAGATTGACTGGAGACAGAGGCCAAAGTAAAAGGTCACTCAGAGTTCGTGAATGAAGAGTGGATTTCGGAAGGCGAGCAGATAAGAAGAAATTGATGAAATCCTGTTCAGCACAATAGAACATAGTATGAAAGATGGTAAGCGTCAGGTGGACAGCGATTGAAGTTTGACGTAAGTGCGGGTAGTATCGGTGTAGATTGTGCTGAAAGGGGCAAATTTTCTCACGAAAAATGCGTTTGGCGTGGCACTGACCATAAGAAAACTTTGATTTGAATAATTATGCCAAGTAACGCTATATACGAAGCAGATTTCTACTCAATTTGGTTTCATGTCCACCGAGGCCTCTTCGTAATCTCTTACAAGTGAGGTCATGTTGACAAGAGCATCGTTGAACTCCGATTCTTCCATACCCTCTCCGATATACCAATGAATGAATGATCGTTTGGAATACAGTAGATAAAATTTATGTGTGAGTCGTTGCCATGCTTGACCGACAGCTGAATTGTTGGCCAACATGACCACATTTTTGTCCGATTGTGCCACACGACTGTCGATCACGGAAACCGGTGGAGATGAGCTAATACCAACTTTGAATCCGGTCGGACACCAGTCTACAAATTCAATCCCTCTGGCTGACTTTAATTCCATCAATGAAAGATACACATGACTAGGGCTGACATTGCCCCGATAGAGCAGAGTACATGACATAAATTTCCCATATGTAGGATCGACTTTAACCATTTGGTTTTCACGATCGAACACAGCTCGAGTCTCATGCTCAGCTTTCTCAGAAGATATGCACGGTGCAAAATTACTCAGTGGGAAGTGAATGCGAGGATAAGGAACTAAATTAGTTTGAATGACATTCAAATCCCCATTCAAAACGTTTGGAAATCGTAATGAGGCTGTAATTGCGCTGGTAGCTTGGGCAATGAGCCGATTAATAGATGTATAGGTGGTCATATTTACGGCTAGATAGCGCGCGCATATATCGTACAACGCTTCATTATCCATCAGTAGTCCCAACTGAATATCTTCCATGGCGAAATGTTCCCCCAGAATACTATTGTATGGTTCCACCAGTGAATTAGACAGTGATGGTGACGGATAGACGGGAATTTCGATTTTGGTCAACTTTCGAAAATCAGACATCACATCCAATAATGCAGCTGTCAGACCAGCTCCAGTCCCACCACCAAGACTACGATAAAGTATAATTCCTTGTGGGGCTTCACAACTTTCTAAACTGCGTCGAATTTCATTCAGAATAGGAGCAATAAGCAACTTTCCGATAGTAAAAAAGCCACGGGCGAAGTTGTTTGCGGCATCTTCGTAGCCAGTGATTAATCGATCTGGATGATATAGCTTCCTCCATGGACCAACGCGAATTTCGTCTAAATTGAACAAATTGAAAGAAAACAAAAAAATACCATTAGGAGTGCTTTCGTGCTTTTGCTGAATATCAGCTACAAAAGTACCATTTAGGGAGCATAGGGCTTTACCTCGAGTCTACTGATGTATCTAAAACATTTGTTCTTGTATTACAAATACGAAGTTGTTTGTTTATACTTCTCCAATTATGATTATGGTCTTGATAATTTTAACGGAATTATGCTGGCTGCAATTTGTAGACACTGGACCCATTTCTGTTGTGTAAGTGACACTCAAAGGTGTGACCTGAAGGAAATGTGACCTCATATTAGTATGGGGCACTGAAACATTCCACGGGGGTCATTATTGCCCTAAGGATTTAGATTCACATATCCAGGACATCAAAAACTGGCATTGCCTTTGCACGGAAGATGTCATTTTTGTTGCCTGGCTCGGAAGAAAATAAGAGCTTCTTATTGCGGAAGAATTTGAACGACTCCTGTTGCAATGACTGAAAGTTAACCACTTAAATTTGCGCTACGTTGTGTGTCAATTGGTGATGCACATGTTCGAAGCTTCCCCCGCCAGGGGTGCAGTTCTGATATGATCACATAAGTCAGTTGGCCTAGGAAGTTTACTGTATAGAATCCTTTACAGGTTATGTGGGAACGGAACAACGAACGCGTACATACATCTGTATGGTTGGACAACAGTGTATTGTCATTCTATAGCAAAAAGGCGTCCAATAAAGCACAATCTTTATTGTCCAACACGCTAGTTCACATGCTACGTCCACGCTCGCGTTTAAGTCAGAATTCTAGTCCACAACACCCCGAGGTTTCCGCTCACGCGTCATGTGCACTTCTGCGTGGTTTATGTGGGTGATCGGTGCCTTCTATCCGGGGGTTTTCCGCCTACCATTCTTCGTCCATTGGTCCGATTCCGTTGAGCGATGGCTCATCCGGTCGCTCGTGTTGTTCTCCATCTATCCACAATGGGCTTTGATCGCATTCCACGACCGTGTCGAGATATTCCCTCGAGTGTTGGAATAATCGAGCCTCCGATTTCATCGTTCATTCTATTTTGCCTGCCATGTCTCGCCCGTTGGTCCGATCCGATCGAGCGATGACTCATCCGACTGCCCCCGTTGTCTGCCATCCGATCGTTGAGAGTTTGTGGGCGTTGAGGCATTCCGCTGAGTGTTTGAATACTGGCCCCTCCGGCCTGACAATCCACTACAATTCGACTTGATGACACGTCCGTCATAGTGTATACACATGGTTCCAATGGTCGCTTTTGATCCCTCATCTTCCTAGCATTGAGAAATGTTCTTCTTTTTCCAGAATGCACGCATTACACTATACAAAAAACGAAGGTACATGTTGTACAGTAATCGTACCATCGTAATCGTAACTTTTTTCTTCAATCTCAGTATGTGATGCATACCGGCACGATGCCGTATCCTCTTCGTATGCCCACAAACTTAAGCAGCTGCCAACTGATTGACACTTTTCTCTCACTCACGCATTTACGTGAGATATGTGCGACGTATGTATGAAGAATAGAAAATGTTATGTAGATCATTAAGTATTTCAGACGTGGGAGAATGAAAATTTACTGCAAGATGGTAGGGTTCCAACCTAGCGAATACTGGTCTTAAAGAAAAATCGGAAGAAACAATTCGAATTATCTACAAGGTTCCTCAGTGTCGCATCAAACCTGTTAGAGTGTGCCCGTTACGAACAATACAACCTACTATTTTCCTACTCTGAAATGCATGGCTGTGTATGCATAAACCTTTCGAGAACCTCTGATACTTTCTTTGACTATTATCTACAGGGCACTCGAAAGCCGAACAAATGTGTCTACTATCATTATTGCTGTTGTTGGTACTACTAACAGTAATACATGAGTGGCCCACACCGATGTTTAACCTTCATACCACCATGGAGGGAGGAAGCAAGCTGGAAAAGAATGGACATAATAAATAAAACGATTCAGGTCTAAATTCAGACATCCAGCTCCAAGGTGTCTACACCCTGTGAATCATGAGATCCCAACACATGAGACGAACCTTACCTACCATGACTAATCTTTTGGCAAATTATTTTACTGCATTATGTCAAATCATTTCTCTATCTCGCACATCATGTCAGTGTATCACAGTAACTAAAAACGTGCTAGGTGTGACAGATAATTAACTGACGTGCTTAGTACACAGCTTGGTCATTTAAATCTGTTCGTGCATAAATAATAATGAACGCACCTGAAACCTGTTGCTAAATATCCGCTTCCTAACCTCATCATTCCCTACTCCATGGTGTCACCAGTTGACGGCGACCATACCCAAACGTCGACGATCAAAATTTTGAAGATGGTTCAAGTCTTTTACTGTGGGTGTCCAAGTTTTGCGGACATAAACTGGAAGGACTCTTAGCCATTCTAATTATACAACCCTTGGGCTTCAATTACACGTTCCTCTGTCACCAAAAATATCCCGAATTAACGAATAGGGCTCTAGTCTTAGAGATATCAGCTTCTAGTTTATTTTCTGTACTCCCGCCACTGCTGACGCTACTTTATAATTGAACGGATCGGTCAGCATCTCCTCATAACTGAAAAGCAGATGTCTCGTGAAGTACAGGTGAGCCACTTGCACAAACTCACCAACTCACCTCATCCTTCTCCGGCAGACTGTGATCGGCTCATATATGTGATATTTTGTGACCTTTTCTATACCCATGTATAATTCATTCAGCGTGATATCCGTATTGTTCTTGGTCTCATCATGTACTTTAAAGTTAATGTTGTTTACAAGCACTTTACTGGTCTGTCGGTCCAAGCTACTCATATATTTCAAGTAAGCCACCAATAGCTACGTCTGACCCTTTTGATGTGGGCCGCCTGTAGCATTCAGATTCGACAAACGATGGTTTACGTGTTGTCAACCCAACAGATTGAAAAACAGACTAAGATTATCCCAGTTTCTACGGTACTGTATAACAGATAGTCGGGATA
The DNA here is from genome assembly GCA_014338405.1 of Paragonimus skrjabini miyazakii. Taxonomy (NCBI): domain Eukaryota; kingdom Metazoa; phylum Platyhelminthes; class Trematoda; order Plagiorchiida; family Troglotrematidae; genus Paragonimus; species Paragonimus skrjabini miyazakii. The sequence goes on from JTDE01001231.1 coordinate 83,310, forward strand.
GTGCACAGCCAACCAACAGTCTCGTGCGAAGATTAGTCAGCCAATTCTTTTGGCAGTTCTTGGAGGGCAAGAGGCAAATCAGCGAGCGATCAGAGCCTGGAGAGGTGATAACGAGAAACCCACTGGCACCTAGGCTTGACGCTACACAGGCAAACCTGATGTGGTCCTCCAGTATATAATACAATTAGCATCTATGACCAAGACAGGTTGTTTGAACCGACTCAAGAAGTTCCATTTAAGTGGAAAAGGTATATGAAGAGGGTGAATGTTCAGATGACTCAGGTTGTGACTGAGAGGCTAGCGAGGAAAATTTAGTGTAACAGGTAAACGGAAGAGATCAACCGATTGCAGAACTGAGGGAATTTCAAATCACTTGTTGTACAACCCCTTACATCAACACGACAAACTCGTCTATAAAGGCCCTGGCTAAGAAGAAATAAGAAAGTGGAGGCAGGTGACCTAACTATTTATAACAACTGTTTGTTACAGGAGAAGTTTTGCTTTTCGCAAGCAATTGTCTATGCACAATTACTAAACATCAGGGTGTCTGCATCTTGCAAATAAACAACCAACCATGGCATTCAAAATATGTTTTGACTGGCTTTGCCAATTCGCTTTTTTATGGCCCTAGTTAAGTAACGAATTGTTTGAGTCGACTTACGGGAATTCATAAGAATTGATAGCGTACATAGTATTGGATAGATGATTAAGTGACCTGTATTGCATAAAAGTTGGACTTTAATTTCTCCTAAAATAAAATCGATCAACCGTGCGTGATTGACACGTAAGTGAGCATTCAGCATTCAGGGTTAATAGAGGTATGTAAACAGATGATCCATGTGACGATCACTGGGGTGATAGCAGCTGCTACGACTTTGTCTGAACCTATCAGCATTACGTGCGCCAAGGACTTCAACCAGCACCGTGTGAATCGATGCCAGAATAATAACAGAGACACCCATTAGACAACAGGGTCAATGTTGAAGGGATTGTTAGAGGGTGTGTGAGTTACTTTCCTTAGTTTTACACGTCTTTTTCTTATGAGCCAGTAATTGAGAGTATTATGGATCCAAAGGAACCCGGTAATGGGTTACTATGGTCTATAGTATCCCCATTCAGGTACTTTCAAACGGTCTTTGACCGTGTTGCGCACCTGACGTTCATGGCTCTACAATGGAACATTACGATACTTAATTTTGAAGCCCTACAAACAGGTTTATCACAGCAACATTCAGAAAGATCCAACATGATAATGTAGTAGACAAGAGGGTATGCACTAGACCCTAGTCCACTGACAATTTAATACGCCTTTCCTGATGATCAATCGAAACGTAGTCCCGACAGGCGTCGAACTAGAGAACGTGGTGTGGTTTGGAAACACACCCTATATTTTCAGCAATGTTTGGAAATATGATAAGTAGTTAGCTCTAGCCTAGTTTGGGACCAACGGCCGCAACCAAGAGGAGAAAGAAAAGAGGCGTGAGATGGGTCACAGCCCACTCGGCGGCACACAAAAGCGCGCCAGGCGAAAAGTGCGTGGAACTTTCGAGTGCGTTAAAAAACGCTTGAAAAGGTTCGGTTAAACGACTTTGAAGAATGAAATAATAGATGAGTCGCTAGGAAAGGGACCAGCGTTCGCTGCGTGCAATTAGTTGCACGACTGAAGAAAACAGCACTGAATTCATATCAGGCCTCCTATAGCAAGCGTACACAGAATCATATGTACAGAAAAGACAAGCGGGAAAACAAGGTTGAAGCCGGGATCCTTAGAGAAGCCACATGATCGCTGGTCACTACAATAGTAAGCTACCTAATAAATAATGTTGTCGATCGACATCAGTGCCCTTACACTCCTGGCAAACTACCGGTTGGACTGTCTTTATCTCGCTATGGCCCTTTTGGTTCTCCTAGTTTTTTTTATGATGGGGATATCTTTTACATGAGTCGCTTTAGTCACACAAGGTTATCATGCTGGGAAGGAATATGATTATTTGTGAAAAAGAAACAACTTAATCCTACGAATCAACCAATCATATACTAGAGTAAATTGTGTCGTTCAGCTGGGAATGCGTGGAGACAAAACATAAATGAAATAGATACAACCGACCACGTAGGACTGCCATATGTTCAGTTGCTTCGGAAAGGAGCAAGGAGTAGTCAACCTTGATGCGTGTTCTTTGATCATTGTAAGTGCCGCTTAATAAAACTACAAACCACCACACACCAGAATGGTGAAAACGATCTGTTCTGTTCGAAGCCTACTTGATCTACGTAATTTTGATGACCCCCGGCACAAGTGCGTTGTTCCAAACTCCCATGTAAATACGTCGTCATTAACTTCAGGTCATTTGGTTGAACGATATCCAGAATGACTCATGATTTTAGGTTCTCCGGTCGTGACCAGATACACAATTTCATTTTGAGGCGGTCTCATAATCTTGCTTCGTTGTTTGTTCATTTGGTGCTTAAGATTCCAGACCAGTAAATGCGACCACCATGTGCTTTTAAGTTTGTTCTGAAGTCAAGGTGTGTTGTATTGGTTTTGGTTATCACAACTTCCTGCAAACTATGGCTCAGTTTTCATTACCCATTAAACTATTTCCAGGTCTCTCTTCATTAACTGATTTTTCCGCATTTATTCTACAATCTTACTCGGTCACTTCTTGTATCAAAATATTTCCTCAAGAGGAGAAGTTGGCACGTATACGTATTATGCATATTTTCACTGAAAATAGACTCCCCAATTTAATACTTCATCATAATACGGATTCTCCTATACTGTCACCATTGTCTTCCTGCAACTTCGTTCTCATTTCCGGAGAAATATCATTTTTTTGTTAGTGAGATACCTCATAAGTGCCCTCGAATGTAGTTGCTTTCGGTAAAACCCTGAACAATTTTATAGTCTATAATCATTTTAACGTCCAGGGACTTTGCTTGTTCCACTTCATTTCTTTATATTCCGTACGACAAGTGGTTTGTCATGTTAGTCCTCTCATGTTCATTAGCCGAATGGTGTTCACTCATTCAGAAGTTTTCTAACATACATCGCTTAACAAAAACGAATATTAACTCTTCTCATAAATACGACATGTGGCCTTGAAAAACACTTATTTTGACACACGCTGTTTAACCTTTGATCACTTCTGTTTTGGTATTACTGACAATATTCCCCCTACCTTTTAGGTTTGTCACCAAATCATCAACGCTTAACTGCAGCATTTTGTTCAATGAATGGATGGGCACATGTTCCAGCTCGGATAGGTTTTCAGTGTGGCGAGCAGTGTTAACAGGAAGCTTGATTTGACCCCATTTTCTATGGCGGATGTATGATGCTGTGTTGTCTCCTTGCAAACTCCAATCGCTGAAGTTGTCAGCTGCCTGAAATAAATGATTTTGTAACGTATCCCCCTATGCATCACCATTTGCCACAATTGTGACTACGAACAGTACACTCCCTCTGTTTGTCTAAATGGCACCCGATGAGTTAAACAACGGACAGAGTCTGAAGATGTTATCGTTTATTCGTCCAACCCCGGAATGATCGATTCGTGCAAAAATTCAAGTAGATGGCAGTCAGTTTAGGCCACTTTGGTCAACTACTGCACAGTTCAGTCGCAGCATTGCATAGTCCACGACAGTCGCAGTTGTGTGTACATTTTCGTTAGCATTAGAATAAGCCACGAACACCTGGTAAGTTTTTGATCTCAGAAATTTTTTACTCTACTCTGGGGCCTCATGAAGTTCAAACAGTGGTGGCAAGTCCTGCTGGTAATAAGATTTGTCGTACCAAACCACTTTATGCCCCCATCGTCTCTTTCTGTGATGATTCTTCTCAGAACACTTCCTTGTTTACGAATTACCTGTCCAGGAGAGAACACTATCCCGACTTTTTATTTGGTTCGGAAAAGCCGTTGAAAATGTGAACTTCTAGTACTGCTGTTTGCCTATTAGAACATGTCAATAGTTTGTCAGCTCTTGTTACCGAGTAACAATAGACGTCCAACGAGACAAAGACGTTTAACTCATTTCACCTGACTGATGATCGAAATGCATTTTGAACGTCGTGCAGATGGGGTAATTGATTTAGAATCGGATGATGGGGGCTACAAAATGCACACGCACACACGGCAAGTTGTGATTAATTACAACGATACCAATAATGACACAAAGTAAGTGTATGATGTCACTTAATAAAGATAAGCGTCGATAGTAGGCTATGATCGTGATGATGATAATGCAAACCGTTGACAGAATGGGACCATATCAATGTCTGGTAGTGTTCGTTATCGCTAATTCGGTTTCATTTGTGTAAACAATTTCACAGTCATAATTATGTATTGGTATACGTAGTCATACATAGTTATACGTAATACGGATGTATGGAGGTTATTAGTTCGATTATGTCAGTATGCAGTAAATAATCATTTTCGATAGTAACTAAGAGGCCAACAAGATCTACCTATAACGGATGCCTCCAGATCAATGAAGATCGAACGCGGAACGCTTTGACCTTTCGGTGATAGATGAAAGAAGGTGGACTGACATTCTTGTTCCATTGGAGGTTCCAATTGAAATCCATCCATACCAATCGCGTGTTCGGCACAATACAATTCCCAGATTGCACTGCCCATTTGCACACCGGCTTGCCCCACATGAATAGAGAGCACTTCCCGCTTGTGAGATAAGAGGACACATAGAGTTACAAATAATTTGAATCAGTTGGACAGCAAGAAGAAAAAAGAACTTCATAATAAGATTCAGTTGACTTTTTAAACAACTTTCTATATTTCCAGCACGTATGACTGCATAAGCGGTTCACGGTTGGTAGTTAAAATTCATCGGAAGCACATGACAATTTTCGTAGTTGTTGTCAGTCTTCAGTTATATATATTCGGCAAACCCCGACTACACATCATACTGGTTGAACGATAGATGATAAAAGGTGAATTCGATAACTTGTTTGCTAGTTGTCTGTTATTCTTCTGTGTATTTTGATCGATGGTATTGAACTACTGTCTGTGCTCAAACAGAGGTGGACAGTAAAAGTACACCTTTAAACGCGCGGTGTTTGAATTCGCGAATGCTTTGTATACGAATAGATTTTGTCACATTATTGTCTGACTATATATAATTGTATATAAACAGACAAAATGTAGCTATATATTAGTATATTTATATGGATAAAGCAGATTAGAACACAGCTAGTCTTGGGCATAAGGTGAGATATTCTTCTGTAAAGTAGTAGAACCTTATTCATGAAACATTTATGTCTAGACCCAACCACTCAAAATCATGGCATATACAACTTGCAGTGTTTTGGATTTGCTAGTCCGATTATATAGGTATTTCATCATCATCACAACAGCCATGAGCCTGACCAAAAGGTACTGTGGCTCGGGCCGCCGCTCACCTCAACAGTGACGTGGAATATCCTAGAAGAAAACGTTACTAAGAAGATTGAAAATTATTATATCAAGACTAAGTGGAAGAACTAGAAATGGTATGGATACAGGTCTGCCATTGACTGCGACACTTAGCCATCTCGGATAGCGTCTCTAACCAACGGTTTGAGTGATCACGAGGACCCCATCCAGGCAGGCGACACCTACCCACTTTGCTCAATGGAGCAGTCAAGGTCTTCATATTTTGTGACCACGTTGTTGCTTGACCACCACGCGGTTTTACCCAACTGTTGGTGGCCTCAGCGTACAATGCCCGGTAAGGTAAACGATTAGGTGACATACGGAGTACGTGACCCAAGCATCGCAAGCTGTGTACCGTGATTAATTGATCAATTGATCGCGCATCCCGAGCGTTCCGGAATACGCGCCGGCGAACTGCCACATTGCTCACGCGATCAGTCCACTTAATATGGGCCAATTGGCGGAGACAACGATGGTCAAACACAGCAAGCCTGTTGATATCTTCTTTGTGAACAGGCCACGTTTCCGAACCATAAAGCAAAATGGAACGCACACAGACATTATATACTCTTCCTTTCAGCGACAACCGGACGTCTTTTCGACGCCACAGATGACGCAGTTTGGCAAAGGCAACTCGTGCCTTTGCAATCCTCGCTGATATCTCATCAGCAATATTACAGGCTGACGAGATAGTGCTACCCAAGTATGTGAAACTGTCTACATTCTCAAGCGGATTACCTGTAATGAAGAAGGTAGGAATTGAAGTGCCCCAGTCTTGAAGCAACACTTTACACTTTGAAGGTGCAAAGCGCATTCCATACAAACCAGCCCGGTCGCTTAACCTGTCCAGCATGGTTTGCATGTTTTCGGCAGAGGGGCTAAGTAAAACAATGTCGTCCGCATACTCCAGATCGGTCAACCTAGCGCCAGGAAGAAGCTCAACACCAAGCTCATTGTATTCTCGAAGTGCACCCTCCAGAATGTCGTTGTTGAAGGAAACAAGAAAGCAAGTAACACCAACGAAAGAAATAATGAAACTCGGAGTAACTCAATGATTTATGCCCTTATTACTAACTGTTTTTATGGGTTAGGTACAGTAGAATAAGTAGCAGAGCAGCAATTTTGCTATCATGCATGTTCACAATATCTACTCAGCATAACAGACACATGTCAGAAGTATCCTCAAAAATGAATGGCACTAAGTGTGACATGTCAACAATTAGTAGGGGAGTTTGATTTTCATATAAATTGAACATCACCCGTAGTTAATCGTAGCTGTCTCATTTCCATAGGTTTTCAAGTCGGCCCCTTTCGAAAAGAAGCGTTAAACTCGAGTTTCGCTCTCATTAGAGCACATCAATAGCCAACAGTTGATTGTATGTTGGTCACAAAGTGAACTTTAAACTTCAGTTATCGATGTAACGATTACTCAGTAATTTTGTATCATCCTGATAACAGTAATGGTAGTAAAAATACCGATCGTATGAATTTGTAATCACTGTCTCATTTTTGCTGTCAATTCTAGAATAACGGGACTAGATTTGCGTAAAACTCCAGCTAAGTATGAAATAACAGTGTCAGAATAGGACCACTTGTTTGCAAATGAATGTTTTCATCTAGATATTGTTGAACATGTAGACACATGTGGATTAGAATTAAGTGGGTTGGTTACATACAGGGACATTTTACTGTCAAACAGTTTACGTACTTTACAGTGATGTGAAACAATATACTCAACAACTTGTCTACAGTGATTTTCGTTGTGTCCTGATAACTGTTTTAAAGACCTAAAAGACTGTAAGAGATCACTTAATGACATCCGTGAACACTGAAGGGTAACACGTAAATCGACCGATCAAGCGAGACATTGATTGCCGGATTGGAAAAGATAAATGACTGACGTTGACAAAAATACAGTTGACATGAGGTGACCACATCCTGCTGTTATCTGAAACAGCACCCAGATACTTGATAGAGTGGTAAGATTTGTTACTTCTATCAACTAGTGTAATTAAGATAGGTAAGTAGGAGACGTTCAAATTATTTGCTTCACCAGACCCATCCCCTATCCTACAAGAGTACTTCACTCATGGTATCAACGAACCGCTTTGCATGATCGCGGGATTTTGAATAATGTAGTGGTGTTAGTAATTCTAGAATCATGACACGCCTTAACGATACCTCTCACACATCAGGTGCGTCCGTAAGGACACGCGGATGACTGGGCACGAGACTGGTCGGTCCTCTGATGAAATGAGAGGCGTGGGGGTTTAATGTACTGTGCATTCACAACTGCAGGCACGGCGGAACGCTGGTTTGACTGTGTTTGACTCACCACCTGTGTCCCTCCGCCACAATGGTTGACGTAGTGCCACCATAGGTGTGACCTCATCTATGCTTCACCCAAGACATGGTTGCGACGGTCCCGTGCTGCACGTTTTCGTGCACTACCGGCCTGTCTCTGGACCTTAGAGGTGTTGTTGCTTTGGCCAATCAGATGTATGTTTGGCCTAGTGACATGCGTTGGCAACTCAAACCGTCCGTCACGCTAACCAATTTCAATAACACGACGGCAGCTGAAGGGGTATTTCAAGGAACTAGTTATCAGTCTCTACGTTTTCTATGGTGATTTACACGAATGCGGTTTATCGCATCAACTTGGTGTTTTGACCCACGGTAGTTGCTACCGCATGTGATTGTATGAGTACACTTGCCTACTTCAAAATGTACCATTCATCCGAATTAATAAATGGTGCAGAGTCCAGTTAATATATGATGTCCACATTCACACTTGTATTCGTAAATGTTGACAGTGATTTAGTCAGATGCCAGCTGTTTCACTGACCGTTTTGGCATACGACTTGACCACCACAATCCATGTACCTTAACTGACTAGTCCAGTCCACTTTAGTCCACAAACAATATTCTACGTTGCACTATCGATTTATCAGTTGGTCACCTACAGATGTCGCTAGTTAAATTTCTCAAAGTATGGATGAATTACAGAGAAATCCGGTTTCAACGACTAATATAATGATGTCGTTACCAGCTAGTACACTATTAAGTTAAATTCAGTTGGAATTGTAGTGAAACGGGTTAAACTCATTTGTACTTAATTGCATTTCGGAATTCACACAAACAGTCCGGTCGGCCAGTTTCGTACAAATGAACAAGGCTCCAGTTCCGCTGTTACTTGAACTCCTCACTAAGACGTGTCCTTGTCACATTCGTCATGTCAGTGGCGCGACAGTCCACCCAGTTGCCTCACAAATACGTGAACCGTAGTTCAAGTCCAGTTTGGACGGCACAGTCGATGACAGGCGACGCGGGCAAAACTCGATTTTGCTGTTTTACATCGACATGGACCGGATGGGTGTAAATCTGGAAACGTTCATATATTGCCTACTGAATAGTCTATATGATGAAGTTGTAAATCTGCCATGAAACGCTGGCACAGTTTGTCTACTTTTGCATTAACTGTAGGTAGTTTAGAAAAAAAGCATCCCAACACAAAAGTCTGGTAGCCACGAGTAAACGATTAACGGATCATTTGCTCTTGAGTTTCAGCTTGGTCAGCTAATTTGCTGACACAGTTTCTCTTCATTTAGGGTCTGTCGATCATGCACTTTCATTTGACAGATCCGGAGGTCAACCTAGTCGTTCATATTTCCTCCGATTCCAAACGGTCTGAGGCAATTATGTGATAAATTGCTTTTGGCTTTGCTTACTTGAAAACCATGATAATGTCGTACGCTATGTAATTAACCCGATGATGAATGGCCAAACGTAGACTTTTCCCCAGGTCACATTTTGTTTTCAGTATACCGACTGTCCGAAACATGAGCAGGATAGACAGCCATTACTTGCACGCCACTTGTTTTCCATCCAGATAGATATTCAGTGTCGTGTTCGCAAATGCACACTACCCTAACTGCATCGCTCGGCTTGTTACGGTGCTTGTGTATTATCACCATGGTAACCAGACTTGGAGTTGAAAAAACTGATCACGTGCGGCACGCGCAGTACCCGAGGGCAGACACGAGTAACCATGTCTGAAACGGGCTCAATTAACCGGGGATTCAATAGACGGTGATAGACATACGACATATCGACGGGAAAACCAAGCTGGAAGGCTATCTAATGGATATATCACAACAAGACGTTGTCGAGACACTGCAGATTTCGTCAAATTCAGTTAATCGATGAAAATCACCCTATCACACTGATTCGTTGTCTGAACATAGTCTGAATGCATAACTGAGGAATACTACCCAGGTTCGGGCGAGGTAACAATGAAAGCACTGTGAACTCTTCGTGTGACAAACAGTGGACGGGTGTCTGGACCAACAATGGCTACTCAACCGACTAATGGTCAACTGGATAATAATCAAAACAGCTACTGTGTAAAATTGCGGGTTTATTCATGTCACTGTAGTGAAGATGAGCGGCCACACTATACTATACTACTTGTCAGTAGTTAGTCGGAAGCACGTATTTGGTTATTGAAGTAACCGAGGCAAAATACGAGGAACGTTGGAGTGCACTTCGGCAACAATAGGTGTTTTCCATATGAGAACTTGGCATGATTAACCGTTATGTCCCGGGATAAGTTTTATGTGTAAATAAATGTTTTCGTTTGAGGTGATGCCGAGGAATATACCTCATGTGTTGATTTTCTGAGTAAACAATCATTATGCCATCCACATTCTTAGCACAAAACAGCCGTGTGTTTTGCGCGGTATTTTTCAATGGTTGTGATAACCTAATGTTAACGGATGGTGGTATAAGAGCACAACATCTACTGCTGCGGCCGACTAAAAAGTTAAGGTGATTTCCGATCTGCTTTTTAAGATTGAGATACTCCGACAGTTTTGGGGATCTCGGGGAAGTAACTGATGTTTCCATGGCCTTGACCGACCTTGGGAAGTTGGCTGCCCTCTGGACGTTTTTAAAGGGGAATGCGAACGCATCGCCGGATGAATTTCGAAGGGAATGCCAAACTGGAGCAGTCAACTGCGAACTAAGTTCTGGTGACTGGCCTCAGTAGCCTGGCCGGCTGTCAGACATCAATGACACGGCTCAAAAAGGGCTCGGCTTTTATCAGGAGCGCACTGTTTGGTGTTTGCCGTTACTTCTTGAATTTTGCTGGACTAGCTTTTGTCCCAGTTGAGGAACAACTACTCACTGATCTGTGTATTTGACGGTCTTAGAACTCAAGTTGGTCCAACACGGACTACCAGTCGGATGGATGTCGCAAAGGAACTTATGTTATTATCGGTGGTCATGAAAACTGTGGAGAACCGGTAGGACAACACAGAGTTGAAATGAATCCAAGAAGTTGTGAACTAATTCACAATGGATGTCGCTGTCTTTAAAATAAAAACATACCCAAGTCAGACGGGGAACTGATTAGATTAGGGAAAAGTATGCAGTGGGTATAGGACTGTCCTGGCCAGAGCAGTTACTTTACAGCTAAAACATTTTAGGTTTTTTTTACATCAGCAAAACTCAATAATAAAACGGTTTGATAAAGGCGTCGATCAAGCGTAAATAAAAATGACGGGGCGCAATATAACTTTCTGATTAACACGGGTTCAGCAATTTCCATTCTTGACATGCTAATGGGTAATGGACAGAACAACGTTAGAGAGCATTGATAAAAGTTGGTATGTGTAACTCATCAATAAGCGGTTTGATCGAATGTGCTTTAAAACTAAGTGTTCACACCGTCACAAAAACCAAACAGATTATTATAGGATTCGTTATCTTCGGGACCTACGAGGTTATAAATGACTTGAAAAGACGGAATTTGTAGATGAAACACGAAATTTTGTATCTACCTAGTCACGAAAACACTATATCAATTAATTACATAGTTGGAATATGCTACGGCGCGCATTTCAAATAGTGCAATCAGCGATCGGTAAGTTCGTAATTCTGTTTACGAGTGGTTGTAATCCACGTAGATTTTGTGAGCGAATTCGGAACACAAGGACCGTGCAAAAACAACAAGCACGTAGAAGAAGAATTGAGAAGATAACTACACTACACTCTAACAGACGACTTCATTAAGAGGAAGAACAGCCAATGTAATTCATCGGATTTTGCAAGGATACTTGACGCAAATGTTCTCTCCAACGTGGATTTTCAGATTTTGACATAGAGGTTTTACGAAACACTCGAAAACATTATTGATGAGCCACAACAAGGTCATTCACGGTGATCAATGTGAGCTCTGGTTAGGCAATGCTTGTATCAGCAGAACCATGGATAACAATAGCTTGAAGTTACGTTGAATTGAATTCCTGAGGCAGATGCATTCACAAACGCACCCGAACTCCAATCCACGAGGACCTCAGCGAAGCACCTAAACAGTGAAGCAAGCGTCCAGAAACGTAATTGTTCTTTCAGCGATGACTTTTAGGAGAAACCTTTTTATCCATCAGGCTTGACAGAAACTCCCAGAAAACTTCAGATGCAATATTTCAATATATGTTGCTTCTTTGATCATCCATCCACCGTGTTCTTCGGTCATTTGGTGGACAAGACTGTTATTTTCAGTGACTGTTCAATTTTTACATGCTGGAATATTCTATGGTTCGACGTTCACCCTACATATTGTGTTGGGAAAAGATAATTTTTCCACAACTTTAACCTGTTAGCTGGAAAAATGCCCATTTTTGACCGGTTGAACGTCCAGTGTTTGGTTTGGTTGTCAACCATGACGCTTGGCTCCGGTTGATCGATTAGTTAACTTAAACCGGCTAACAGGCAAATGTAGGGGGTCATCGAATGTACAAATATGGTGGCGGATCTGTCAGAACACATTCATTTGACGCTGGAACTGCGTGAGTTTCACTTTAGGTGAAACCACTCAGACATCGGTCTGAGATAACAGATCACAGGATGGCATATATTGGTTTCTTCGGAACACAAATTTTTGAAGCAAATAACTAACTGGCCCGCGATGGAAGCACTATTAATTTGCTTCTCGGTATGTGAATAATACAGGTTGTCGGGTGAAAACAACTGGACCACACGGCCTGAAAAACGTATCAACAGTTGAAGAAATATGATCAGTAGAATTTACGGGACCATTCTCGACCAGAGATTAGGCCATCTGATACACAGTCATTATAACTTAAAAGTCTTCCTGCTGAGTCAAAGCGATAAGTGACCTAGACGAAAAAATGACTAAAGTGAGTTAGACGGTGATGAGACGTATCACGTCGTCATCTTAGAGATTGAGGTGCATTATTTGAGAGTGAGAACTGTAAAATCTACCCCGAGGAATTTAGGAGCAAGCAAGTCAAAACGACACCGTATTATCGACAAACGAAGAGGATAACCAAACAGGCGATCTGAGAACTGAAGAATGCCAAAGAAGACGACCATGAATCGACAATCCCATTGATGCTATTAGATCATCCTATGCCATTCTGCGGAATTACATATAAAACATCCGTTGAATACCTGTACAATAGAAGACTGTGATTATCAGTTTATCGAAACATCGTTAGTTAACTAAACTCCCAGTTTACTTCAAGGAAAGAAAGCTGACAAATGGGAACTTGAGAGTAGTTCGGACCCATTCAACGAGGGGAGCACTCAGTAAGGTGGGCAACGAATAGTAGAGAGTTTTCGATGGCGTGTTGTTTATCAGTCCACATAAACGTTTTGACCAGCCCAGTTCGGAAGGAAGCAATAGGCTTAGGTTGAACCCAATAGTGCACATCAGTTTAGATAATCTTGTTTGGTTGTGAAATTTCATGCGAGATTCCACAGCCGCCTTTATTGAAGTTTCTCCGTTTAAGGGGGAAATCTGAAGAGTTTCTACATTTGTTCCAAAGTATTTTAGCTATGTTGTTAATTGTCGAAAGAATATACTGGTTTGTCCAAGATAGAGTAATACGCTTGATGGAAATCGGATTCTCCTTCCAGTAATAATTAAAACGGAAAATATCGGCCCTGAAAATAACGCGTCTGTTCCCGTAATTGCTCCCAAGATAAACCAAAATACGGCTGCAAAAAGCAGCTTTGTTCCGCCCCAAAAGCGTGTGCAACAGGGAGGAAATTACAAGGTATTTATATGGTGCATAGTGACCTGAAACATTATCGAATCAGTAAATCGAAGGACACTTACCGAAAATAATATTTAGGGTCACTAATCCACCAATGTTCATAACGGAATATAGGTCAGACAGGAAAAGGTTACCTCTCGATTGTTCTGGACAGTTCGGCATATTCTGATTAAACAAAATCGTTTCCTCGAGGGAGGAGGCGATTCCGGACGAAAAATAATGGATTCTGTAACAAGCTCCAAGTACTAAAAACAATTGTTTTTACCACGACCCCCCCTTTCATTTTCCTTGATTCATAATAACTCCATTACTTATTTGGGCATATTCTAAGCATATCCATATGTTGAACCGAGACAAGTGATGTGTTAAAAGCATGCGTGCACGTTCACACTTGTTCCTGTATAGACTTTACCTTGGAAGGATTTACTGTTCGCCGTAACAGCGGCAAGAAGAATTCTTGAAGGTAGTGAAAATGTATTACTGAACGAAATATTTAAGACTTGATGATCTGCTGGTTGCACACTTCCATGTTCGGCCGGCGATGCGGGTGGTCAAGAGGTCTTTCCTGTCTTAAGAATCTGTTATCATGTTATCTGGCCAGTTCTAAGCGTTTCTCAACTTTTGCTAATTTAAGTGTACAGGGTCTGGCTGATCGATTATTCACCTGCCGTGCAAAGTATGTACTTCAGGCTACATCGACACAAGCGTGAAAATATGATGCCGGATGTCACTGTGATTAGACGAAGAATATCGTCTGTATTCAGACATTTCTAAGCTCATGAAAGAAACGGGGAGATGATCAGCGCTACCGGTTTCAGTATGTGTGAGTCTAAAAGAAAGTTTTGTGAATTTAATCTGAAGGACCAGATCTCCAGAGTTCAGAACTAAGTCCGGTGTGTATATTGGTTAGAAGCTCTCTGTGTAGCTCAATTAAGTTTACATAAGTAACCTCGGGTTTGCATCTACATTTCAGGAACCCACAGCTATAAGCCTTAATGCTTTGAAGCTCTACATGTAACGTAAGAGTATATCTCCGGCTAAAAACTGGTAATATGATTCGGATATGTATTGCTTTGTATGAATTAATAAAAACAGAAAACTCAGTATGGATGAGAAATAAATGAGTATACGCAAGAGTCACCTTCAGTTAGGCCATACAAAACTGTACATATGGCTGAAGATAGTTTCATGGACTGTCATCTGAGAGAAAATGTAAATGGTAGTTTCCAACGCTCAATTGATGCAAATCATGCACATGGTTTGCGCTCATTTTCACACATACAGATACAATAAATGTTCAGGGATTACGGGCTTAGAACTGAAATGAAAAAGAACATGGCACGACACTTGGAGCTGATTAACTGTATTTCTGGTTAGATGCAGTCGTTTCTCGTTGTCAAACATCTGAGCTGTGTATAATGGATGCCATCCATTCTCCAGATAACCGTTTATCACATAGACCCATTGCATTTGTAACCGTTCCACCCGAGTGATTGTATTCTCAGTTGAACAGACTGGACAGTGAACCTGTTGCGTACATGTCTACTGACTTAAGCAATTCAGAACAGCGGTCTGAGTGGCACTAAACAATCTTGGTTCTTTACAAAAAGTGTATTGCTTTTCTAGTAGACTAACAGTGTTTACATTAGTGATTGCTACTGAGTAACAAGCGTGTTACTTTCTGATTGACTCACTCGTTGTTACGTTCCACAGCTTCGACCTAAACAGTTTGGCTGTTTAAATCCGACACATTCAAACAACTTGTTTTCATGACCACATCTTGCAGTCAATTTGACTATAATAGCTTATCACCGTTTTTTTTTATTTTTTGACACTGATCGACCATAGTTCAACTTGCGGCAGCTTGTGCGTAAGCTCTGATTGATTAAACTTTCTCCAATCAAGAAATCACTTCAGTACTATCTCATTCCATTCCTTCTTCTTTGAAAAGTTTACCAACCTCTCGCTCTTGATGGTTTCTCATGGCTTGTGTCACGTGTCTCCTTTTCTGTCGAAGTCCGCTCTCTCACATGCGCATGACGACGACCCGTCCAGGTCAACATCATATGACCTGTGCCCACGGTCTTTGATCACTATACCGCGTGTCCATTTTCTCGGGTCCTCAGAGATACACCTTGACTGTTGAGTTAAGACTCGTAAGTTTCCCAGCTCCTCGATCGTAGTACTGTTTTTGTTGCATTATGAATCGTTGTACGTTCTTTTGAATATCTGCATCGTCCAATATGTCATAGTGCAACTGTTTAGATGCTACTGACAATTTTGTTCGTGTCGTTCTTCCGAACATTCGCTTTATAATACTGTATCCGATGGTCTTATTTGGCGTGCTTCCTCTTTCTAGAGGAGCTAACTATAGATCTTTCCCTGACTCTTGGAAAATTTGAAGTAGCTTTTAAGCAGTCTTGATGGTAGCGTCCGTCTGCCCGTTGGATTGACTATAGTACGAGTCGCTTGCTCGATACCCGAACTCTAATTTGTCTGCAAACGTCTTGAATTCCAAGCACATGAACTATGGTCCATCATCCCAGAAAAATACCTCCGGTATGCCGCAACGAGCAAATTGGACACGCAGTTTGTGGACGATTGCAATTGCAGTGATACTGCTTATCCAGTCGATTTCGAAATAGTCGACCGTAACCAGATACTGCTTGCCGCCGCATGTGAATATGTCGGCTGCGAAGAGCAGCAGAGGTCCTTCTAGAAGTTCTATTAATAACACTATTTCCTTTACTTGTCTTGTGCTATGCCGTCCGCAAATTTCATACACCTCCAGGTAATCCTTGATATCATTGGATATGCTTGGCGAGTAGTAAAGTTCCTTTATTTTCCGAGCATAGCTGTTCACTCCAACATGTACCACATGGATTTGCCCGGTGAAAGCTAGCTGTAAAGCGTTCGGTATGAACATTTGCTTTTCTTTGAAAGTTATGCCTCCTTCTTCAACAAACTTATATCATTCCCTGAAAAAAACCATCAGTGTTTCTGGCAGATTCTTTTTATCTCGCGGCCAGCCATCTTTTATCATGTTAGGTTTTCAGGTACTAGATTCTTTTCCAACGCGACCTGCAGCTCCTCTCTTCTGTCCATCGGTACCAGCCTGTAATCTATTGCAACAATTGTCTCGATTTCGAAATCGACCGTCGTAGCACTGGATACATAAGCTCAAGAATGGGTTATAGAGACGT
The DNA here is from genome assembly GCA_014338405.1 of Paragonimus skrjabini miyazakii. Classification (NCBI taxonomy): domain Eukaryota; kingdom Metazoa; phylum Platyhelminthes; class Trematoda; order Plagiorchiida; family Troglotrematidae; genus Paragonimus; species Paragonimus skrjabini miyazakii. The sequence continues at coordinate 100,020 of JTDE01001231.1, forward strand.
CTATTTGATCTTCGGGGTAGTAGACTAACCCACAGTTATACTTCTTGACATGATCAACATCTTTTGTAGACGTCTGGAGGTAGTAGTCAGGGGCCTCTTTAATGATGCTATTAGAGGTTTATGTTCTGTATGTACAATCGTCTTTTTGTCAAATGTGTAGGTGTTGAAGCGTTTAGGAGAGAAAAATACGGCCAAAATTTCCTCTTCGATTTGCCCATATATTTGTTTCGCCGTCAAAAGACTCCGGCTTTTGCAGTCTGTCGTTCTCCTTTGTTTTAGTAGCACAGCTGTCCTCAATAAAAACAACGCTTCTTCTTCTTCACCTGGCTCCTTTCTTAGCCTATTCATCTTTGGAGTCGAAACAGCATGGTATCCATCGTCGTACTTTTGTTTTTGTGGTCTTCAGCGCTTTGTTAAATCAATACCATCATTTGCTTGCCTGAATCATAACGGGTCACTTCACTAGCTTACTCGATCTGATGCTGTCTGTAGCCGGTTACTGAAACAGAAATTTGTTCGGTTCATCGGAATCGCAGGTGTTTATTGTCTGCTACCTCTTCTACATACTATTTGTTCATCGGTGTTCGACTCAATCGTCCGCGTTCATATTCAGCAGGTTTCGGTTATAATATCTGAAATCTGAAAAGTTTGAACGGGCTAACACGTACTCACATTATGCTCGTCCGGAAACACGTGTGAACGCTTGCCACACTGTGTTGACCTTTTCTGCTACCTTGGCGTGGTGGTCAGGCTTGTGTGTTGTTTTGATCCGGAGGGCTGTGCTGACTGCGACCTCGGTCGTTGCAGGTTCAACCATGTCAGATTGGCCAAAGGG
>JTDE01001232.1:0-34951 GCA_014338405.1 Paragonimus skrjabini miyazakii
CAAATTGTACAACAAAATATCAACAAAAATTAGGCTCTTCTAGGAGGTCGCTACAGTCCTCATTGCTTGATCTAGTTGTTACGAATGAAGCTCACCTGGTAGACAGAGTGGTCATCAACCCACCGCTGGGATAGAGTGACCACATGTTACTTACCTTTGATTTTATCTGTTACTGGCTCCAAAATGCCGTAACAAAGGCTTCGTTCAGAAATTTCCAGAAAGCTGACGTTGGCGCACTGAAGACATTCTTAGGTACTCTCAAACTCGTCTAATTCAGTGAACACCAACTATCTTTCTTTTAAAGACGCCATCCACGAAGCTGATGAGGCATTCATTCTTCGTAAACTATGGAAGTCCTCATCTCGTTCACCGCTCCCGCGGAACATACGTCGTCTTCTTGACTTACGTTCTCCTCTATTCTCTAAGCAAAACTATCGGGCAAGCCGGAGGATCTAGAGGCCTTTTGCCCCGTACAAAACGAATGCAGGCTGGAGATCTGTCAACATACCAAAAAGGCACAGACAAAAATCCTACTGGTAGCTCGGGGGAATAAAAATTTTATCTTCAAGTACATGCTTCGCCAGAGAAAAACTAAGCCCTCAGCGCCTTCTCCGCGGCTTCCCGACGGGGAAACCTCCTCTAACCTTCAGGAGGTTGCTGAGATTTTCAGAGATCACTATTTAGCAATCTACAATGTGGTTCCGGCAAGCTGGCATCCGATTCTCCCGAGGAGAAATGTGCAATGCCCACTCCTAACAGCTGAATTCTCTGTGCTCGACATTCAGGATCTCTTGCTCAAGATAAACCATTACAGTGCAAGGGACCAGACGGGATCCATCCTCGGATTCTGAAAGAAGCTACCCTTGATTTGGCTGTTTCCCCCCGTAGTCTGTTCAACCAGACACTTCGGATCAGCACTTTTCCGGAGGCATGGAAAGAGGCCGCTGTGACACTTGTATTTAAGACCGGAGATCGTCATTCCCCTGCTAGTTATGCGCCGATCAGCCTCACCAGAATCCCATGCAATGTAATGGAACGCCTGTTAAACCGCGCCATCCTTAAGCATTTCTTCTCGAATAATCTTTTCTCTTTTTCCCAGCATGGCTTTCTTCCAGACCGGTTACGCATAACCAATAAGCTTATCTTCACGGATAGCCTGACAGACGCCAAAGACAAGGCCTTTGATCGGGTCTCATACGGTCCACTTGTACATAAGCTAGAAACCTATGGGATCGAAGGAGAGATTCTCCGCTGAATTACATCCTTTTTTGACAACAGAACTTTTGGATTAAAACCGGATCGGACCTTCTTCTCCGGTCTCCGCTGGAGTTCCTCAGGGATCCGTGCTCGGTCCGTTGTTGTTTCTAATATACATCAATGACCTTCCCGACCTTATTTCTAGCAATACCCTCCTTTATGCGGTTGTTTTAAAAACCTGGAGTGCCTTGGATCCCAGCGCATTGCAGGTTGACCTCGATCGTATTGAGGGCTGGTCAGAAGACTGGAGTCTGCCTCTAAACGACGGTAAGTGTGCACGTATGTCGCTTGGAAGAGACTCGGAGAGCCGATTCGTGATCCATGGTGCATAAAGTTCAACGGATATCACGAAGGTGGACCGTGAAACAGACCTAGGGATTTGGCTGTCGACTAGGTTATTCTTTTCTCATCACCATCAGATGGCCGCCAGAATGGGATTTGGGACTCTCGAGATGATAAAAAGTCTTTCCTCAAATAGACAGGCAAGCTTTTTAATCGTTCTACGGGGTCTATATAGGACCATTGCTTGAGTACGCAAATCAAGTCGTGTACACCGGCTTGAAAAAGAACATACTCGCCATCGAGCGTGTCCAGCGAGTAGCCACCAAAATGGTCACTAGCTTGTAATATTTCTCTTGCGAGTCTTGTCTTGAAATTCTTGATCAATATCCACTTGACGTTCGAAGACTCCGCGGCGACTTAATCCTTACGCACTTTTTCTTCAGCACAGGACTCGTGCACCAGTTATTTACAACAGTAATCGAATACAGTCGAACGGGTCACGACAGGAAGCTCTATAAGCTTCGACCCTGGACATTCCTTAGGCAACAGTTCTACTCTTACAGAGTTATCAACCACTGGATCGACCCTCCATTGGAGATTGTTAGCTGTTCGTCTAGAGACCACTTCAAAGTGATATTAGATTTTCACTTGCTTGAGAAGTTGCTTGATTAGTATTTTACTCTGTTTCGCCAGATAAGTATTTTACTCCGTTCTCGGTGTTCCCTGTAAACCCCAAGAGCGGTGCTACACTTTGTTTTCACTGACTACCTTTTAGGTCGACAGAAAACCGATGACATCAAAATGGACAAACTGACTGGATCCGGGTGACTTCGGCCTTCAACCTCGAACCAGTGAACAAATCGCTGAAATCGTAAGGTAGGACAGATGGACGGAGTAGTTATGTGTCTAAGATTGGAACACAGTTTGGCCTAACTCCTAAGGTACGACAAATGAGTGGAGCAGTCACAGGTATATATATGTAAGAATTTTACGGTCTTCATGTAGTCTCCGATATATATTATAGGAAGAATATTTCATACTGTCGATCGCAATCAATGGCAATCAATGCCAAATGTACCTTGGAAAACACCACCGACGTACTTAATTTTTGCATATAATGCTAAGTGCAACATTAGTTCTCACAATATATCACGTTTGCAGCTTTATAAAAAGCTCAGTTTATATGTCCGATGGGTGATATGATCGTCGGAAGAAAAATCAAGTTTTATTGCATAACTAGACTAGGATTTTAAGAATAGGATGTTTTTCTACGTTCAGGACATTGAATTCTATTATATTCGGACGTTGAGTTGCTTGTTCGATGCAATTTCTAAATTTTGTTAAATTGCTAATTAATTGCCAACTCATTGAAAAGGTACGCATCGTTGACTTACACAATTGGAATATTAAAACAAAATCTCTGACCGCGACTGATTTGCACCATTTTCCCAGCTGCAACCCGTCCGAATAGTATAATAACCCGGATAACTTAAAACCACCATTAACCCAAGGAATTCATAGGTACTTTCTATCTACGGATTTGATGCAGTCGGTGCCGCTGTGTTGTTGGCGCCACTTTTGTTTTCGATTGTGTAAATCGTGTGTATGTCTTACTGGGCTTTCGTCTCATGCTTGTCCGTGTTATTTCCTTTTACGGGACTGCTGCTAGAAATCCTAATCAGGAAGAACGCTTTCCCCAGCTGTCTCCACGTTGCCGCAGAATTGGTCCGCAAATGTTATGGATAATCAGAGCAGAAACGGCCAGCTTGCACGTTACAATAATCCAAGCTGCAACTTCAGGCAATGTCCGGACCCTTGGAAAGAATGAAACTGGAGACCAACCAACGATGAACACAATTTAAGTTAACCTAAATTTACTCACCAAGTGTCGTTCATTGCGGGACAGCTGTTGACCCACTGCACTGATAAATGTATGGATAGACTTAAGGGGGAAGGAAGCACGAGTATGTCCGATAGCCATACCTACAGAATGAAATCGTTCTTTTCAAAACATATCTGTGGGTACCCATTTTTAGAAGTGCATAGATGGTAACGAAAACTTCGAGCCCATACACGAAATTTCCGAGCGTCTTGTTGGGATTGTATAATTCAACTCATTTAGTCTTGCTGCACAACTTATTTTCACTGAAATGTCTCCAACTGCGTCCGACATTTTTACACTAAGCCCACAGAAAAGTATGCTATTATCAAACTACTAATGAGTAGTATAACAGTCAACGAATTCTCTTGTGGATTCCCGAACGAATTTCGGGTAACGCATGGGTGGACGGTTATTTCCCTATATGAGTCGATGGATTTCACATAATACAAGGAGCACACAGAGACAACTGAATTTAAAAGTTCCTTTTCCATATTCGAAGTTCACATTTTCCAGCTTCTGCAGAGAAGACTGTATGCAACCCAGATCCCCTGAAGGTTAAAGGTATTCATGCAGGACATTTCAACTGCAACCCCAACATGAGTCGAAACTGACTGGTGACTATTGAAAACACACCGTTTGTAATCAAGACTGATTGAAAATGATAATAATAACACTGTGGGTTTATACAACGACTTCTTCAGCAACTGTGGAAGAGTGCGCGGAGCGGGCTAACGGTTCCCTACCGATAGCAGAATCTGGAGGTTGACTGGTAAACTGCAATTGATTTTAAAATTAAAATAACGTATTGCATTTCAAGATCGTGTGGCCCCGTGATATCGTAAGGCTCCCCATAGAGGACAGCATAAATGCATGCAGCAGAACGGTAAACCGAACATAGGTGGTTGCAGTCGGTATTTTCGAAGTCACATAACATTCGGTAGTTACAAGTTAAGATGGTTGTGGGGATTGAATCTGTAGATCTCTTACTTGTTGGTTTAACAATACGTCGTTACTTTTGTTAGTACTGAGAGCGGTGAGATTGGTTGTTGAAAGCGAAGTTAGAAAAGGTTGCGCAATAAGTTTTCGGTTAGAACGATCGGTAATCAGTAGTTTGCGACCGCTTCATCTTTGTACACCTCATGGAATCTATCTATCTAGTACCCTGTTCGACTGAAGGGAACGGCAATGAGACACGGAGGACTAACCATTTTCAACATAAACGTGGGTGTAGTTGCTCCACCTCCCAGTTACTTGTCTATAATGCAATGAATATTCCAATCCGTTTGAATGTATAATGGCTGGTCATGTTGACGGGCAAACCGTCAAACTAAACAATTATCTTTTGCCTTTCATTGAAAACAACCATTTTCAACCTCAAGCATATCAATTATTTGAACTCACATTAAACCGTCAGTGTTGGTCACTGTTTATAACCTAGTGGCAATACTTTCGATTTGCGGTGTCAAACCAAAGTGAAAGTCTCACTGGAGCGAATGAAAACATGTTCTGCGGTCTATTTGCCAGTACCTCTTGTCTGTGAGCTGTTGTTTAAATTATTGTCAGTGCGACCCCGCACGACTGCTTTGTTAGTTAACCATTGTATGGTTCAGTATACAATAAATTTATCTTCATTTTATATAACAACTACACTATAATCCCGACACCTTCAAAGCCACAAGAATACGATTAAGTTTGACAACAAACTGTATGGTTATTTCAATATCCGGAAATGTTCAATGTATTCAGTCTCAGTTTAGTGTGCAACAAAATACAAAATATAGGAGAAAAAAAGTATGACCGAGTCAGATACCACTTTGCTCTCACTTCCAACTTGGTTATCTGGTCGTAAAGTAAGGGGACTTTATTACAATATTTTTAAGTTTATGTGCAAAGGTCTTGATAAAATTAAGCCCCATTTAGAACCCTCATTTTACCTATAAAATAAGAATTGCCATTCTTTATAGGGTTGTATGACAAATAAAAGTAGGTAGCAACCACTGATGTATAGTTGAAAACAGGAAATCAGCTGCAACTCACCTGAAAACAGTTGAAACTGCACGGTTAGAAGCATACAAGGCTCCTACGCATTTCAAACAACCGTGCAAAACGTGTAGGGGTAACGATTAACGAAAGGTAAATATCAAGAATAAAAGCTAACAAAAATTGACAAGCAGCCGTCATACACAGTAGGTTACATCGTTTGGGAATCTGCACCGAGTTCGCGGGGGGAACTCTTACAAATGGCACGTATAAGCATCCATGGGGTCACAGAAGTGAGGGTTTATAATTGCACTTGAAATATGTGCGAAGAATTAATGGGATTTTAAGACATTTAAAACTCACAAACAGAGTATTCATTTCGTAAGGGCATACATTTTCCGTTTGTGGCAGTTTAACTGCTGCCAAATACGCCTTTTTACGTTACGGTAACAGCAAACCCATTCAGAACAGCTAAAATAGTGCAGGACTGCTCGCCATTAACCATACTTGTCCAGTCACTTATCAGCAGTGTCCGAACGTTTTACTCTTGTGAAGTTGTCTAGCGTTCTTGTTCAAAAGCCTTACATGCGAACATTTCATGAACTTACCGAATATCAGATGTATCTACTCCGTATCTGTACACGGTGGTCAGAACTAAGTAGATTGTGCTAACGCCGTGGGAGTAAACAGTTTGACCCAAACAGTGTTGGTGAGAGGAACCCTCTTTCACTGGTGTACAAGAAAAATTTCCTGACCCTACTCAGTTAGAAAGTCTGTAGCTGTATGACCCCTCACCATGCCAGTCTTCAATAAGATTTTTCATGCCTTCACCACTCTAGTGCAATCCGTTTAGCTTTCTAGACGTCAATGATGCAGAGACAGTTGATACTGATTGCGCAAGTAGAAAGTGCGCACATGAATGTTGAAGGAGTAAACATTGACGTCGACTTCTGGAAACCGTTTGTTAACTAGTTATCAAGTGTGCTAAAGCACGAAAGCCTTACTGCAGTAACCAAAATGTTCACAACGTGAGGTATAGGAATGATAATATCACCGAATGGATAGGTTTCAGTACTGGTCCATAAAATTTATAGTATACTGGACTTGGGTAGGTAAACAGGGGTTTGTTGTGCAACGAAAGAAAACACGTGACTTGTCATTATTACTAAATCTTACTGAAATGTTTTTATCTTCAAGGGATATAAAAACAGTTGGTTGTGTAAATGCTTTTATATGCATACTCGTACATAGATATGTACGTGACGTGATACTTGCCATCTACTCTGAATAAGAAGTTTATCGAAAAGCAAGCACACATCTGCGAGGGGGTAACGCTAAATAAGTATGTACAAAAACGTCCACAAACAAAATTACAATCTGTAGTTTAAGCGTCTGCCTTGAAAGTAAGGTTTCTTGATCAATCTGTGGCTGTGATATTTTGGTATTGTCAACGTAATTATGACAATACTGATTACGGTGGACAAGTGAACATAAGGTTATCATTCGGCTATCGCACAAAAAGACATGAATCTTCGCTGGTTTTCACAAAGTCAGAAAATCAATAGTTTACATGTATATCAAATGGAATGACATAAACAGACTGTTGTTGGTTTCACCAGATCGTCTGTTATGTAGTTTGTGATGCTGAGAAATTTTGCATATTGATTCAGGCTAGATGGAAAATTCGGCTGAAGTTGGCGCGTTTGTTTGGTTCCCAGTCAAAATCGCATATTATCCGGTTCCGCATTTGAAAGACATGCGAACAAACAGATTATCCTATCAAAGCATATTGGTTAGGAGGTTGAAAAATAGAAACCAATGGTCTAAAAATTTGTTGCAGTGAATACCGTTCGTCACACGTCAGTTTCCATGGGTGATTTAGGGTGATGGGATATCGATTGACTCAGACCTCCTGTAGCCGGTAATTTTGTTTTGTGTGTACTCCGGTGAGATGTACTGATATAATCAGCTTCAATGTACACATCTGGCATTTCTTCCATACATGAAGCACCCATTTCTAATCGCTTATTCGAGCCAGAACTGGCGAACTGGTTTGGTGTGAGTAATTCCAATGTTTTGGCAGATTCCTTTGTCGTATTCAAGTTTTGTATGCACGGTAAACAATTACTACAAGTTTTACGTGCAACACGAACATACTTCTTGGATTCCTGTTGACCATGGGAAGGTGAAGATAAACATGTTTCGGTGTCTTTGGTTCCTAGCTCAATCTTGAGGTCGCTCAAACTATCTTGACCATGTCTGCTTTTACATCGAAGGTTTAGACCTTCTTTATTGAATATCTGCTTTGAAGGTTGCTGTGACTGTGACTGTGATGTTGGTGACTTTCGTAATGGAAGTGATAAGGGGAAAAATGCACTAACGTCCACGTCATCCGACGGATTCAATCCAAGCGAACAGGTGTGCAAATCAGGTTTGCCATCTCTGAATAAAATTTGCTTAATTGACGTTGGTTTAAACGACATTGAGCACTTTCTCAAGACTTCATCTACAGTACTGGAGTGGGAAATACAATCAGTGTCTAGTAGATCACTTTTATTGGTGGGAGACAAAAGAGGTTGAAACGAATTAAGCTGGTCTGAGTAACCGATTTGTTTTGCAGACAGATCCAGTTTGTCCAATGTTTCAACTTCTTGGTTATAAGGTACAGCAGAGTAGAAGGTAGCTTCAACATCATCCGCGGGTTTCTTTTGTACGTCTGAAGCATCACATTCACTTGAACTGGAACTAGCATAACTGGCACATGATTGCACGTGGATGAAAGTTTGTTTATCTTCTGTTTCGGTCTCTCGGTGGTAGAAATAGTTAAAATTAGAAACAATCACAGGGACTGGCAGAGCAATGGTAAGTACGCCGGCGATTGCACACAATGAGCCGACAAGCTTGCCCCAGACGGTCACCGGACGCATGTCCCCATAGCCTACTGTCGTCATTGTGACGACAGCCCACCAGAATGCGTCAGGAATGCTTCGAAAATAGGTGCGATCCGAGTCGATCTCAGCAAAGTAGACTGCAGACGAAAAAAGAATCACGCAAATGAGAAGAAAAAATACCAGCAACCCCAGTTCACGTGTGCTTGCTTTTAAGGTCTGGCCGAGAATTTGTAATCCCTTGGAATGGCGAGAAAGCTTAAAGATGCGGAATACGCGTACCAGCCGAATAACACGTAGAATGGCCAGCGACATTGCTTGGTTCTGAGTGCGACTTGCCTCGGCTAGCATAGTACCCAAAGTAATAAAATAAGGTATGATGGCTACAATATCGATAAAGTTCATGATGTTTCGAAAGAACACGAGTTTTTCAGGTGAGGATGCAAATCTTACCAGCAAGTCAAATGTGAACCAAACAATACACACAGTCTCAACCAAGAAAAATGGATCTTCAATCCCAGGACTATCATCATCGGTAATGACTAAACATTCCAAAGGATTCTGATTGGTCTGACAGTTATTATTTTCAAATTTATTTTGATCGTACTGATCTGGCAGAGTTGTAGTAAGTTCTGTTTCAGTTTGAGATATATTCGGGCCAACTGGCACCTGGTCTACCATGGATGATTCGTACTTTTCCAAAGTGATAACCTTGTAATGTTTAAAATGTGGAAGTGTCTCGATGCAGAATATAACAATCGAAAGAATTATCACAAGTATGGAAATAACAGCAATAACTCTTGCTGGCATAGAACTTTCCGGATATTCAAATAAAAGCCAAATTTTGCGTTGTAACTCATTTTCTGGAAGTACTTTTACCTCCTCTCTTATGAATCCTTCATCGTCACGATACTTCTCAATCGCATCTTCGTCAATCTCGTAAAACTGTATCTCCTCAGTGAACACATCAATCGGAACATTGACAGGCCTTCGAAGACGCCCACCACTCTGATAGTAATAAAGAATAGCATCAAAACTGGGTCGGTTACGATCGAAGAAATATTCGTTTCTCAGAGAATCATAATAACGATCCAGTTTCAAAGGATTGCCTAATAGTGTGTTCGGAAACTTTCGCAACGTACTAGACTGTGTCTCAAATCGTAGACCGGATACATTAAGTACTACCCTCTCGGAACTGTGTCGGGTGTACCCAATTTGGTCCGGCTTGGCAGACAGTTTTCCTGTTCGCGTCTCGGAAGCCAGAGAAGTTGGTTGCTTAGGTAGCTGTTTACTGGACTCAAATTGGAGACCCACAAGATCCTCACTTGAATTAGTTACTGCAGTCCGATTTGGATAAGTTGATTGTGTGTCTGGTAAAAGTGTGCCGCGTGCGGTACGGCCAATATTCTGAGCAGCTGAAGCAATCAAATCCAAATACCCCTGATCCGGGGGCTTCTTGATGATATCAGCAGTCTCCACATTTGACAAACTTCCTTTAGTTACTGCTGAGCACGGTGTCTGATCCTGAACCACAGCTTGAGGGGCCATGCTAACGGAGGCATGACTATATGGACCACTTCCCGTTGTTGTGCTCAGCCCAGTACTTCCCCCACCAGATCCAACCATTCCACCATACGGTCTGGGACCATAGGAGCTGAAATTAAAAGAATAGCAGAAGTGTAAATAAATCCAAATTGTTTTAGTCGATTATGTATAGAATGATGATGTTAAACGTGTCCACCAGATACGTGAACAACTAATTTAAAAAGTGACCATAAATACTGACCATGTGACAAAAAATGTGTACTGAATGAGTAGGCATAGTTCAATAACAATTTCAAAACAATTGGAAAGTGATAAAAAGCGTACCTAAAAATCATCGGGTAGATAGAAAATACTTATCAGCATTGGAAATTCGAGGATCTAGATTATTTCAGATGAATATCATTGACACTTGATCGCAGTCTTCGCATTCAGGTGGACATTTCTGATAGCCCACTTTGAACGGAAGCACTAGAATCGGGTTTCGCTCTTATTAGAGCTCATCAGTAAAGCACACCCTTGTCTGGATCGGAGTTTTCACTCCGACCGTCATGCTTGTGAAACCAATATGCTAACCACAATGCCAGTAACCTCACAATAAGCATGACCGAATTATCATATCCAAACGCTCAGCCACAACCTGTAATGGCGTTTACCCGAATAATACAGATCAACTCTTGTGATAACACGTCCGAGAATATCCTAGTGCAGTTAGCTTCGTAGACTGCCCAACAAATATGTGTACCAGTTCACTTTGTTGATGCGGTCAAGATATTGTTGTTTAATCGTAACTCGAAACTGTTAACAGACAGTTTGCTACGCAACGATGTCCAGCGTTGTGAACATAAACGACGTAGACAAACGTCCCCTGTCATGTTATTGACTGCCACGTTTGAGTGTGACGGAAAGGAATTTCTACTGTTCCATCGTTTGGCGTTACCGTGAGCACTTAATAAAACGCCTATTGATTCACTCTGTTTTGGCAATTTAAACAAAGGAACTTCTGTTCTAAATTTATAAACATCATGTCAATCATGTTTCACTAGATTATCAAAGTGCAATAAAAGCGGAATATTTTAGAGCCAATTTGGTAAAGAAAGATACAATTTCTGATAAATTTACAAGTCGATTAGAAAATATTGACTTTGATATGGAGGTAATTCTTTAAAAATAGGCCACATCATGGGAAAAACCTGTTGGAAAAACGTTGTTTTCCTTGCTGTGAAATCCCACTATAATGATCTTGCGTGATATGGCCAGTTTTTTTTGAAGTTCAAGAGAAGAGGAAAGGATGAGGCAATACTGTATCTAAAATGTACTACGACATCTAATTTACGCTGCTACGTCAACTGTCACGCTTATGTTTGAGGTATCGCAACTAGGGTATTATGGGGATAAGTTGTTCTGTATCTTCCAAATTATGGAAGCAATAGCATGGAAATGAATACCATCACAAATGTATTTAATAGTTCAATATTGGTGTATATGAATAAAATGTCAATCAACTAATCTCTATTTAATTTCTTCTTCACTGTGAGCATGTAAGGGTTATTAACAATTGCAGATTCGGTGAATTTTGTAGCTATATACACAAGTTAATCACATTGTAGGTAACTGTTGATTTCGTGTCTGTGATGTCATGGACATTCAGTTTATCAGGCATGACAGCAATCGTCAATGTAAATGGGAAGGCCTTGCAGTGTGCTGATATGGAAATGTCAACCAGTGGTAAAACAGTTTCTCCTTGCTTTTTAACAGCTGAAACCGATGATAAGCTTGCTCTATTAATCGACTCAACCGTTCCATTTAATTCTGGGTGTCTGTCTGAATAGATCATATCAGATGAGTACCAGGGTGATTTCGAACAAATTTTGAACTGGAAATTATTCTTTGTTCTGGAGATGGTGGAGGACAGTTTGTTTATAACGGAACCAAAATCTCTGTGGACACATTGACTTACAGAGCTGTCTTGTAGTTTTTTGTGAACTGTCGGACTGGCATGACAACATTAATTCGCAGATTGCCATTAAAATCACAAGATGAATCTTAAGAAAAATATAGAATGAATTAGTTGAGCGAAAAATTCAAATTTGGTCATTCCGCCTACCTGAATGTGAATGACAGGAGTAGAATGAAGAATGACACTTTGGAGAAGTGTTTAATGAAAAAGTTTGGAGAGTTAGGGAAGTTTGGTCAAAAAAAGACACATAATCAATAGTTTCTATCAAAAGAGCTTATTGGAAAAGTGTGTCGACTGCATGATTTACAAATGAGTATGCGTAAACTTCCAATTTCACCAAAATTGACTTACACCTTACTCACTATTGTTAAGTTGCAAATATGTTTGCAACGCAAATGAGGGTGGCAATAAACTGAAATATGAACTGAAAAACAATGCTCTTGTGTGTTGGTTTTCGCTTGGAGTTCATCGTAGGTTTTCAAAAACTCCTCTTGAAAATCACGAGAAGGAAACAGTATGAAAATATGAGACCTTCAAACTCAGTTACGACGACGATGTCTAGAGGCATGTTGACAGTGTCATTAGAACCACTGAGACAAACCTATACCAAAACATGCTGATTTACAAATCTGACTGCGTCCTGAGGGTTACGGAATAACCACGTAACCTACTACCTTACTTGCGTTTCACACTTCAGTTCTGCTGTCCGTAACAGCGAGGCAATACATTACACAATACATACCAATAAAAAATTTGTTCAAACGAGTTGGATAGAACAACGGATGATTAGCGGTTAGTTGGGTTCTACTCCTCTGCTACTGTTCTACCCAATATACTTGCGCTATATGTTATTTCATGATATAAGAGCGAAAGCTGGTCAGCTGGCCCATATTCTCCAAGCACAACAAGCAATTGCAGTGAGGAAACTCTTTTTTGTACCGAAAACAATGGTGTGACAATAGAATCATCTGCTTTTACATTCTGTAACCCAAAGTGAGGAGTACGACTTAGAGCAAGCCAACCAACCTTTAGTAATCAGTCGTAAGTAAATTTCTGACGATCTCATGTCGGGCTGTATCGTGGTTTGTACTCACGGTTGAACCCACAGTAAACAAAGGCTGAAAATTATTTTCGGGCGCATAGAACCAGCGGTCGATGGCTGATCAACAATGCTTTGATATTCTTGGGAAGTGGTGATCTGCGAGCCTTCATGAGGATCTTAAACGAAGATGCGACATCAACACTGTGACCTGTGGATGATAAGTGCCTTGCAAGGGAGCAAGCGGCGTTTCGTCCTCGCTGAGTGTCACTCATTGGCGGGTGGGTCAGTACAACGTTTAACCACTCTAAACGCAGCCGATCTAGATGTTTCAACTACTTTCGGTGTCTGTTTGTAGGTTGGTTGGGTTAATTAACGTTACAGCTTATGTAGCAGAAAATTCCCTCTATTTTAATAGGATTGGTGTTATCTGACAATTGTCACCGATATTCGATAAGTTTGTTTTAGATACAATGATCAAGAAAATATCAGCATTAACCACCAGCAGATACTGAACGTCAGTTTGACGGTACGAAACAAGTTTTTACAATAACGGCTATCCTACCTATATAGCACAGTGAACTGATTGAGGTGAAGAGGAAGCGATCTTCCCACAAATTTCCACTTCATTATCACGCAATCCCATGAACCGTGGACCAAAGTTCGTTAAGCCCTAATTTTTTCCCAACAGGCTTTCGCGATCAGTAACTTACAGGGGATAGTTGACAGGCTTACATGCCAAATGCATTTGACAGTTTGCGAAAGCATCCTGTCATGATAATGACGTTAGCGAAACCAATTCGAACAAGCTAGATAAGTGGTCAGGCATTGGATTGTGAACCCAGTGAAGTAGTGGATGAGCATTTTGTTGTGATGCCCCAGGTGGATGTTCGAATAAACAACAACAACTTTCATGACCTACACAATATTGTGCAAATAAACAACTTGTTGAAACCTGTGCCCAGTCGTGAACAAACGAATGCGAACAAATTGATCGTTATTCTATACCGACAGTACGGCTAGTTTATTGGACTATACCTACGACCATTTACGCGTACAAATGTTGCTACAAGTCAGCAGTACCAAATTAGAACATGACTGAACCAGCTGATCAAGAGTTGGAAGTAGTAAACGGTTGAATGTGGAAACAATAATTTTTGAGAAAAAATATAATTATGTCGTTTTGTAAACCACGTATAAAGAAAGTATTTTTTAAATTGAGCACCTTGTTTAAAACAACTAGGTTTTATGGAAGCATGACAACATACAGGTAGTCTTTTACCATTCAGCTTTGTCTGACCCAAGAAATATGTTGCAAGACCAAGAAAGAATTTAAAATTTTTTCTTCTGTACACTGAAACTGAAACCAACAAAGTGGACCTTACGATTTTACAGAATGGTATAAAATGAATCGTTTTTCCGTAAGCATTGCAACAATGTAGGTTATCTTAACAGAAATAGACAGTTAAACACAAGATCTGAAGTATGCTGGAAATCATCAACAATTGGCTCCAAGGGTGAGCAACATTTCAACTGATTTTACTGATGAGAACTTCGGCTGTAGCGTTTAGACAAGCGACTACTTGATAAATAAAAAACACGTATTCTTAAGCAAATAAACATGGAGCACAACGCAATATTTTTCGTCTCAAGGGCACCATCGGACGATTACGTTTAGTACCCTTTCACATTTTTTTTATATGATTACATTTAATCTTGACCCCCCCCCCAAGTATATGAAAACGTGAAGACAAACGCAATTCTAACTATGCTTAACACTGCTGAAAATTAGGCCGGCAAGTGAAAACCAGTAGGCTGGCTGTTTTGGTTTAAATATACCAATATTGGCACACCACAAGATCACCGACAAAAATGGACAAGTTTCGTAATCAAACTGGTGGTCATCATTTTGAATGACAATCTTGCTATGTTTATATGTCGAGCAAACACTGTTACTCATAAGTGTACGCAAATAAACCCGAAAACATGTTCCTTGAAACATAAATTAAGTAGTTCCGATTTCGTAAAAGTTTTCGTCGTCGTGTACCAACTTCCCATGATTGGCATAGTTTGTGTTCAAAGAACGTGTAAAACGTCATTAATAAATAAAACACTATTGAACTTCACGTTTCAGATGAGACTAGTAACAGTTCCAGTCAAGTTCAAATTTGTAGGATTTTTATGATTTACGATGCCCTGTATGACTTTAAAAAGAGATTGCGCAAAGCGAAACAAGTGAGGGTTCACAGGTGGTGTGTACAAAACGTTTAAATTAAAGAAACGGCACACACTAGTTTGAGTTGATCTAATCAAGTGACAAAGTTATTGGTTGTCAGTTGAATCTAAAAACCAAACTTGTTTAAACAGTACAGAATTTGAAGCATTGGTTGTAAGGACAAACGGATTAGTACAACAGTCTTTGATCATTAAGGTAACTGAGAGGTAAGTGAGGATTTCTGACTTACTGGCTTAGGATTAGTTATCGTCGTCCCGTCAGGATAATCGTCGTTGAATAAGCTTGATCCGGGTACTTTTATTGCGAACAACGAACAACAGTGACATTTATTGCTGTCAAAGTTAACTGTACTTTGCGGCCGTTTGTTTAGGAATACATCATTCAGACCACCTTGAGTGGACACGTGAAATCTGACATGTTTTGTTAGGTGAAGACGAAATTGTCTGATTCTAACGCTAGTGAATTTATTCTTCACCTGGTAGAGTATTCTCTCAACTGAAATAGTATGAACACCTCCATGTCTCTTTACTCCGCGCAAATTAAGTTACTTTTGTATAGATGTGGCATGTCAGGATATACAATAAATAGTTTTTTCAAACTGTCGATTCTAACATTACGATCAACCTGATGCTCCAATCAATACTGCACTTGTTTGAAAATCAGACAAACACGCAAAGTAATGATAACATTCGATCCTGATTCGTTTATTCAGTTCCAAAGATCCCCACAAGCTGCCAGAAAGTTTATTTGATTGGTGGCCTCGATGTGAACTCCATAAATTTTTGTGTGCAACCCACCGTAGAAAACGTGACTTAAATTTGGCAAGCAGACATAGTCGTTTATTGCCTGGCACGTACATATCACCTTGCTTAGTTCGCATGGCGAAGGCTTTCATAGTCCTTTGAAAATATTTCCAACTTGTATACCGTATGTCACACGATTAGATAAAATGAAGACTTTGAAACACCAACCCGTATCTTAGTAAAAGGCCGGAGTACACAAAGAATCCCATGTAATTTTGTCACGTACTTGGGAATTTGTAATGTTGTCAACACTGTCAACAACAGAAGGAGATGGTATGTTATTTACGTCATATGGCTACGAATCCCTTCATTCTAAAGTTCTAGACATGGATTTTCTTGGTGTTTTACGATGGAATGTCGGCAGTAAGTGGTTCATATCAGGAGGAAATCGATCACACGGCTAAGTGCTGTGAAGAGAGCAGAGGTCTTATCCAAAATTGTGTCTGTCAAACGGGAAATTTCAAGCGTGTAGAACCCCTGACGTAAACGTAGAAAAGAGGGATTTTCTACCCAGTGTTGTTACCACTTCTCTTAAGGTACACAAAAAAAGAAACGTTCGATTGCCTCATCACTCATGAACGGGAGGACGTTCATCGGACGAACCATGGACATAGTGCGCATGAAATACCACATAACATATTGAAAATTGGTTGAGCCATGGTGTGTTAATAGCACAGATGTTTACGTGGACTTTGAGTCTGCAATGGCATACATAGTTTGTGATGTAGAAGTTGTTCTCCACAGGTGATAAGTAGGAGCAAGCTGGCGGTGGCTCTGCTGGTAGAAGGTTTTCAAACTCTGTCTATAGCATTTCTGCAGGGTGTCTGGACGAAAATGTTGGACAACAAACGAACATTATTTCGCGGACAGGCAACGGACTTAAATCACTTCAAATAACCCAAGATTTAAACAAGAGTTATGCCTACCAGATTCCCTCCGGTTACGTTGATTCTCACCTTTTCTAAAAGAGCCACATCTTAGAATTACTGTAGGTAATATTGAATATAACGACATAACTATGCCAGAAAATAGGTTATGTTTTCTTTCAACCGTTTGGAGTTCGTCGCTGAACTCACAGCAGCCGAAGTTCATATGTAGCCAACATTCTTGAGTACACTTTTTGTAACTACCATACCTCGCAACCATGTTCCTCAAATAAAGACGCATTTACGATACAACGAAAAGGTTCATCTGGACCTTCCAACTAGAATAAATCCATTTACATAAATTTTAAAGATTGATAAATACAACGAAACCACTTTTTGAGACATTCTGGATCACTTGGCTATCTAGAAGGAAGAAATTTAAAAAGGTAGAACACTAACTGACGATTTCTTTGTGACTGTTTAGCAGACCATACAAAACTACCTCAAGACGCAATTGGGAATCCAAGTTTTACATAAATACTCCGTAAGAGCAATAACGTCGTTCATGATACTACGTCGAGTGAATTAGAGGAAGAACAATGAAAGATCGGTATACCTCCACATTTCCGTGCACGGTTTCCAGGGTGTCGTCACCGTAATTATTCTTTCGTGCATGCGAGCTATCTGGACAAATATGAACGCAGTTTTGAGAAATATGTGTTTATGGAATGGTATACTGAGCTGTTTTTCTTTTGGCAATATTAATGAACAGTATGTGGTTTTCTGACGGATCTGTTTTAAGTGGTCACGTCTTGTCTAACGATAAATCAGATTTCCGAGTAAAATCCTTCCAGGCGAAAGCTTGGTGGGCTGTCTCGAATAACTGTGTACCACAAGCAATCCTATCACCTAGGCTTCAGTCTATCCGGTTTGTACACTCGGAAAGGGTAATATTTTGTGACTTGATCAGATTTTACCTTATTAACGTCCACATGATGTGGAAACCAAGATGACACAATTTTCATGAAACATTATAACCAAGTAGTTTATCGCCACAGAACCCATAAATCAGAGGTTGTCGCTTAACCCCCAACTGTTGCATCGTCTATGAACCCCCAAGGAAACTGTTTGCGTGAAGTTGAACCGGATTAGACGGTACTTTGCACAAAAGTAAGCCGACCTCGAATGATTAAACTCACCACATCATTTTGTGCCACATCCGAACTTGAAGCTGTGGCAGCACACTTTCAAACTGTGTCATGTTAAGCAGACGGAGTTCTGTATTTCCCATCAGGATTTATCATAAAATTTGCTACATGTGAAATTAGCATAATCGGTTGGGGCCCACAGAGTGCCAAAAAAGAGATAGATAAACTACAGTATTCCCTACCTAGAGGATACAGCTATGTGTGATATCGCGATTCCCGAGAAATTAAAAATAGCAAGCCAAGCACAGTCTCATCAGGGAAGATACCTCCAATTGAAAAAGCGCGTACGAATTTTTGGAAGCCGTGATGAAAATAAAACATCACTTGCCCGCAAAATCATTGGCCAATCCACAACCAACTTTAGGTTGCCTTAACGCAAAACAAGCACCACTGGTTAACAGTACATAACAATTAGGCATCACTATGGAAAATCGATTTTTGTTTCGATTAATTAGTAAACTGACTCGCATCCTGGTAACTACATCTGTGAGGCAGACGTGTTGTCTGAAATCTACTGTGCTTAAGTAACACGTGAACTGTATCGGAACAAGCTACATGATTTTTGATGTCGTTGCAATTTTGAACGAAATATTCAAAACTTGCGAAACAACAACAACCCACCGTGGTATGCCCACAGTAAATTATTTTGAGGGCTGAGGAGAAAGTAGTTTCATCATCTATCATTCACGCCTAACTGTTGTTGGGTTTACAGTTAGTAAGTGATTTTTATTCTATGGTCTACACCGTCATTGCTGATAAGGTAAAATCATGGATCTTTGTTTTGGATGGAACTGTTGACCTCATGAAACTAGTGGTTTCAACTATGCAGCATGTTCTTTTAGTTCAAACTGAATTGGTGACGTTTATTCCAGTGTTTGTATTGCAGAAGGATGCCATATTGTGAAATTACTTTGTTGTTTGCAAACAATAGGTGGACTAGTGTTCAAGTCATGTTCACTGATGAGCCACGACTGCCTTATAAAGACCTGTTCGGATTTCACATCCTAGTGGTTGCATAGATACGCACTGTTAACGAACTCTAACAAGAGCGATACTCGAGTTGTATCTAAGATTTTTCTCCTGAAAACACACTCTGAGTAAGCACCCAAATGAGGTTCAATAATGTCTGGCTAAAAACACAATACTCTGCTCTTTCTATCTTTTATTGTTGTTGGGGTAGTGAGATTATTGGTCTCAAGTGCACTGCACAAGTCTGATCAGCCTCATTTTTCATGCACTCATGTTAGCAATGTAACTGGATAGGATGAAAATGCTAACATACCGAACACTCACGTGATTTAAGAATAGTTTCTAAACTGGTCAGCCAAGACGACTTTTATGACTGCGTTTAACTTCTTAAATGAGATCGATTTCAGATTAAATGGATTAGTTAAAAAGAGAATACAGAACCAAACATTACTAACGATAAAAGTCAGTTAATGCAGATAACTGCTATCAAAGAAATAAACAAGGAAAGCTGTTCAGTGCGTACTACCGAATTAATTGCTATACTTGCTTGCTAGACCAGGTGAGTGATACTCAAAGGAACAGGAGCGCATTCACGAGAGAGGACGGTAGATAAACCAGGAATAACCAATTCAGATTTCCTAATAATTAGACCACTTTTATTCTGCAATGCTTGTGTGTGTGTGTGCTGTGTCCTCAGAATTGACCACCACATTGTAAAAGGTTTATAGCCTTCGATTAGCCTTAGACAATGTGAAAACTTTGTTATCTAGGTGGCCACGATAATCCTGTTTATTTGAACCAAATGAGAGCCACTTCTTTGCTAGCTAAGTGGACTTCGTGAAAACCATTCGAAGTTCCCTCCAAACCTCTGTGTGAACTTGGATTTTACCACTGAATTTTTGAATTTCTTCTCAGTATGTTCCGACATAAAAGGGTAACTTTCTCATAGCTTACTCTAAGCATACTCAAGGACACATTGTATCGTTTACTCCGCTCAGGTGTGCATCAGGGTGTTTGTGAAATGCAGCAGAGATGAACTCTGCTTGGTTCCTTTTAAACATGGAGACAAGAAACAACATGGAAACATTTGTTTAGAGTGTTCATTTTTAATGGCACACATCAACCCCTCAAATCAGGTCACCACAAGAAGCGGTTTTGTTTAGTCAACTAAGAATGTCTCATATTTGCGAAAGTTGTCACGCAATCTTCGGTTAATGTATGCATTCGTTTGACAGCGTTCCTTTCTATCTATCAACAAATCAGTGTGGTCTTCTTCAAGTATCGATCATCTATATACTCTGTTTGCTGATTGGTTGAATCATTCGTGTTTGAGCGTGAACAAAAACATTGTGAACAATACAGAAAGGTGGGATGTTCGTAAACGTTACTTGTAGCCTTAATGCAACAATTTTGTGAACGGCACAGTTTATAGTAATGGATACATTAGTTCGTAATCAGTCAGCATGTGTGCAAGGATAGGCTACTGGTTCAAGTAAACTGACATATAAACTGAGAGAAATTTCAGATACGGAAGCCGTACTGACCAGGTTTGCTAGTATTCGGTATATTAAATACTGCCAGACTTGTGTAAACGGCTCTAGGGGGTAACGACAGTTTTGAAAACGATACGTAAAAAAATATTGATGTAAGTGGCATTTTCCAAAATTACGGTAAACTAAACCGAAAGATACTATTCAAGTTTAAAAAATAGTGTAGTTTACTATTTCAGTATCGGCTTGATCTTTACGAAACTTTTTCCATTGAGACAATTTGTGCTTATGTTTTAATGGACTCATACAATTTGGCTCTAGGTTTTATAACTGCTGTCTCCTAAGAGATGTGTTTGGAATAACTAGTTTAATGTGAGTGAACCTAGTTGGAATTTACACTGAGGTGGCGTTCGTTAACTTAGAAACTGGAGCGACTAAAATGGGAAGATTTATTGGAAAGTTGTTAATGTTTCTTGCTTTATTTTTTGTCATCCCGTTAGATAATCGCGTATGACAGAAAATAAGGTTGGCAGTTACTTCAACAAAATTCTACAAAAACCACTACGTGTAAGATTATCGAGAAGTTGAGCATATTGGTTTGCCCTAATTTTGATCTGAAGTCCTAAGCTTACCACTGAATGGTGGAACGTAGAATGAAGAATAACTATACACACTTTAATACTGGGTTAATCGTTATTTTGATTAAATTGTGTGAACTGACGCAATTCTGTGTGTACTAGTGACATATAAAGTAGAATAAAGTCGTGGCGTATAGCACCCAATTTCGGTCACACTAACCACTGCGGCGTCTGCCATTATTTAAGTGTAGTTCATTGGTTCTGCATTAGTGAACAGACCATCGCATTTTAAGTCACTGCTGATCTGGAGGTTTAGTTGAGTTGGTATACACTCCTTGCGTTGATAGTAGCTCGATCACAGAGTTGAACGTGTTCAGTAGACTAATCACAGTCTGTATGTACCTTTGTTCGAGAAACGATTCTATTAGAATGACGTTTCGTTCCCTCTTTCATTACGGTTAGAAGTCAACGGCTTGTTGCTAAACCGATAGAAAGTGGGTTGTGTTAAGATGTTGTTTTTGCTATCCATTTATTTGGTCACCTTTGCTTGAATCTCTCATTCGCTTCCGTGTGATTGCTGACTTTCCCAACGCATTTCGACGGGCACTATGTTACTAGGTCTCAATTCTTACACCTAATCCCAGTAACAGGAAACTGGAGTTAAGCGATTCGTATTTAACTGATTACATACCGCTTTCGTAAACTCTTGTGAATAACTGCTAGCCAACCGATATCAACGGAGAATCCTTTTAATGTCAGTTCCTATTGAAATACTATCAACTCTAATAGAAACATATGCATTTGAATACGTTTCTGTGAAACAGTTTGTCCCCTTTTTCAAAGTTCGCGACGCGAATTCATTTGCTATATTATCTTGAATCACAGAAGTGTAACATTTAGAGAAGCCAACGGTTAGCTACTGAAAGCTATTTGGACACTGTCTGTAAAAACGAATATAGGCCTAATGTGATGATTTTGCTTCAAGTCGGGAGGTCGGAATCTGTTCTCCCCACCAGTCTTCTGCAGTTCTGTGACATATACATTGACAAGACGAACAGAAAGCTGAAGAAACGGGCCAAGCAGTGTCTATCAAACGGCTGCACCATTCAAGTAATCCAACAGAAGATAGCCGTTCTTCAATCAACCAAAGCCCAGCCCAGTTTCATCATACAGCGTGATCACAACGTGCAACCAGGCGAAGCTGCTCAAGTTATTGAGGTTTCGTTACTTAGTCCCTGAAAGCCTCCGTTATGTAGCAAAAAGACTCAACGATTACATCACCCCTGTTTTGGATGCCATCGGTACTTATCCAACTGTTTTTAGTCAATCATTCGTTTATTTTATTTTCAATTTTAAATGTAACATATTTGGAGTTGAAAAGAGTGCATCGCCTGCACGTTAAACATAATCTTTACAGTACCTTGGAGTAAAATCAAAAGATCACGGAATAATTTGCTAACTGATCAGTGTTATAATAGGAACTTGTTAAATGTTGGCATATGACACGTCCAGCCAAAGTTGGTCAGGGATCAGGAACTCCAAATCTGTATATTTGACACATACTTGTGGGTAGATAAAACTGACTCAACCGTTTTCCCCTCCGAAATGTTTTGGACAGACAGCAACTGTGCAACTATTTTAGGGTCGAGTCTTGTGAGCCTACGTTATAGAGAGCTCTCGATTGCATCAGCTGGAAAGCATGTCCTAGAGCGTGTTCATAACTGAGTGTTAAGGAAAATTTATTGTCACACAAGGAATTAATTATATGGTATGACTGCCAGAGAATTTCTGTTATGCTTTTCGTAAACATGGTACCATCTACATAGGCACCCGCTTCGCACTTAGGACCT
Organism: Paragonimus skrjabini miyazakii; assembly: GCA_014338405.1. Classification (NCBI taxonomy): domain Eukaryota; kingdom Metazoa; phylum Platyhelminthes; class Trematoda; order Plagiorchiida; family Troglotrematidae; genus Paragonimus; species Paragonimus skrjabini miyazakii. Next base: position 22,831 of record JTDE01001232.1, read on the forward strand.
TCTTACTGAAAACCATAAGATGCATACTAAATAATGAAGTATAAACCTAGTGTCTAGCAGAAAAACATCCGCCATCATCATATTAAATAATTTTGTATTCAGAGTTAAAAGACCCATGTTACTTCATTAGACCGGATAGAAATCAAGTGAGCATGGAAAGTATGAAACACAAACAATGGCGCTATACGAAGGCTGAACATATCCTCATTGATTGGCGAGAAACCTGCGTGTGTTTTCTGTTCGTCCTTTGCCAACGCCAATGACCAACAATGGAGTATCATTAGTCAAATTAAATTCAAGCTCCCGCGTGCAAACCGGATAGATGTCGAAGGAGAATGGCCTCCTGACCTGATTCTAGTGAGAGTTAATGTATATTACATCTGTTAAAAAACCTTAGGGTCGATGAAACATTAAGGACGTTCATGTAATGTTGACGTTTTTGTCGATCCGCCGGATTAATTGGCTTTTCTAAACAGAAATAATCATTCTTATCGCAACGGAAATAACATAAATTCTGCTAAAATGATCCCTCTTGTTTATAAGAAATTTCCCATTCTATTTCGATGACAATTTAGCCATGGAACTGCCAACTTTCAATGTCAGGTATTTTGTTCACTATGTACGACTTGGTTTTAATTGGTGAAAGTATTTTACAAACTTTCGGGAACTCCAGTCCGTTCTGGAATGAAAATTATTTCAAAAAACTTGATAATGCTAAATAATAAAGTGAGGACTATCGGCAGGATATCTGAGAAATAGAGAATACTGAAGACGAAAAGGTTAAGTGTCGCAATGTTTATCTGTTGACTCAAAATTTGGACAGATGTTTGAATAATATACTTCAGTGGACCGTACTACACAATAGCATTACTACGGTTACAGGTCATCACTAAGAAACAGTAATCATCGGTCAAAATTGCCTGTGTATTTGGCCCATGTTACTCAATCGTTGTGAGAAAAAGCGCTGGATAGTTTTGTCTAAATTTAATTCATAAGGATGCAAGTAGCTTGCAATAAAACAGAGATTCGAAAAAAAATTTGAAATAGAAAAGATGCAGTCATCTAAAATTTGAATTCGATTTGTTACGCGCAAAATTTTTGCTCCTTATCAATAATCAAAACGTTGGTCACTGTGATAATTGAGACAGTTGACTATAGAGCTTTTTACGAATTTATTGCGTTTTTTATTCACAATTTTATTTCCGTCTCACAGACAGTGAATTAACACAAGCTGTTGTGACCAAATGCTATTATGAAATATTTGTGAAATTTCTGACGCAAACTTCTTTGAGCAGTTGCTGTCAAGCGTGTCAGACAGTCGTTAAAACCAAAGTTTAGATTCTGGTCCATATACTAAAATATATTCCTGGTGAAATCTAACAATAGCGTAGCTTATCTCTTAAACTATTATTTGGACGGAAAAAGTGAATTTGAAGCTGTTGTGAAAGACAGATGTGTCTGATGCTCACTCTGTTACGGTGAACTATTGTTGTATAACGTAAAAAGTTTATGAACAGAGTGTTTCCGATGCTGCCAATTTTGTGGAAAATGTCAGAAACGAAGACAACAGAAGTTGACATTTATGTTTAAGTAGTAGGTACATAGAAACGATTATAAAATTTTGCTACAAAATACTCTGATATATAGTAAAACGGGAGGCTGTCTGAAGGGATGCTGATGGCGATCAGCCCAAAATGTAATAGGTGGTTGACACTAATGCTTTGGCATGCACGTTCTGAGAATTATGAAATGACATGTCAGCTAAGGACTGAGAACAAAACCATGGTGCTAATAGTCTTTAAATTACGGCTTCCTTATGAAAGGTCATTCTTTCTGGGTTCAAAGTTGTTTGTCAGGCTATTCTATCTTAAAACGGAAAAGTAGTCTGAACTTTATAACTCGGAATTCTATTGATCCGGTTCACCAGTGACGATAGAAAACATATACTTCGAGGTGTTAATATTTCGTTCAGTCCGTTCAGTTACGAACGTAAAACATTAGAATATATTGGATATGTGGATAGCAACAACACATATATATATATGTCCGTTTTACTTTTGTGACTAAAGAAACTGAGCAAAATTTTGATGTCTCGTGACGTACGTCTTCTATCGTTACAATCTAAGAGGATGGACCTTTCATACATGAGTCAAGACTTTGCACAACTCGGTAAATTTGAATAAATTCGAATATATGAAATAGTATGAATCAGGTAACCATAAGTTTTATAAAAACACAGGCAGAGGATATATGGAGTTCAAATGCATACAATTGACTGGCGTGCTCAAATGCATTCGGTGCCTGTAAATACTTCCTGTGAATATCATTGAGAAGTAAATGCTTCCACTTATCGTTTACTTACCTTAACGACCAAATCACAAGAATGATACGAGTTTGTAAGCGATCAGGCATAAAAAAGACCAATATGATAAAAATAAATGAAATTTTTGTAATTAGCTGATATTCACGGTAAGACTGTTAGAATAAATTCTTTCAAAAAGTTTAATATGGTTGTCACAGACGTTGTTTAAACTAAAAGTGCATCGTCTGTACAAAACTATTCTGAAAAACCACTCCAAAACAAAGAAAGAAGATCTCGATTCAAACTTCATTGACATGCAAAGTTGCAGATTTAGTGCCAGATTGGCACTATTTATGTAGTGCCGTTAATTTTTTGACTTTACCAAGTGGAATTCAATGGCTACTCGATTTGTGCACAGCAGGTGTTTTACTGACCAGAGTAAACTAACAAGAAAAACAGGTCTGTTAAAGTTAACCATTCCAGGTAAACAATATCTAGCAATAATATTTTTATTTTCACTTCTATAAACATTAGCGTAGAAAACATTAGCTAGTCTATGGGACATTTGAGCCGTAGTTTTCAAAAAGTTTTATGATTATTATAGGGTTGTTCTTCGAGTAGTTTTGAATGTGGCAACTATAATTCACTTCTATAATGCACTTTGAGTGACTGGAAAACATTATATTGTTTAGCTGTTTCTTTTTCAGCAACGTGAACTTGGCATTAAAATGGAACTTTTACTCACTGTGATGCGACTTAGAGCTAGTAAAAATAGATACAAGGTAGACAGCTGAGAAAGTGTATTTCTTCGCTTTTAATTAGGTAACTGGTCTCCAAGTGTGTTATTTACTTCACAACAAAATTTCGGGGAACCGTTCAACCAAAGCGATAGCACGCGCTGTTTTATCGAATGATCAGAAGTTGATTAACTGATAATTCAACTTCACACTGTTACAGACTTTCTCGGATAAGCTTAACGAGTGAAGTAGATGGACGTTCCTTCGTGTTTTGTTGTCTTTAGTCTGTTTCTTTTTACTTGGATAAAGGTTTTCAGACAAAAGTTTCCCACCTAACAGTAACATGTGATTTGCAATTTCACGATCGTCTTATATGTTCTTGTAGTGGCATTTTTATATAAGACTGTTTGCACTAGACCTATAACACAAAGTTTTCATGATATAATTTAATTTGAAATCACTTTCTGCGGATAAAATTCCTAATTGGAATCACTGAACTTCACTACACAAATTCATTAGACCAGAAATAAGATAAGTACTTCGTAGTGTTAATAATTCGTTTACTCTTGTCATTCACAATCATTAAACGCAATGTGTTTATTGTACGAATAGAACAAGATAGCCAGTGAACGCACAAATACCCACACCAGTTATTACCTGAATGAATTACTTCATTGAGGTTTAAAGATAGAGGAACAACGGCACTGCGCCAGGTTGAGCGATTCAAAGGTGGTGTGTGAGTCTTGTCGGTTAGTGATCGTAACAAAAAGTTAACACCAACTTCGACGTAGTCACTTATTGCTAACCACGAAAGGTCTAGTTCATGCTTGCCAACGTGGTTCATCTAAACATTTTTTCCTCATACGTTGTCTACCAGTTAGCTTGTAACTGCTATGGCGTTTACATAGACAAAATAGATCGACTGCTATGTCACCCAGTAACAGAATACAGAATACATTGCAATATATAACTAAAACAGCTGTTGACGCAAAAAGCCAAAACTAGTGAATCAGTTGTTCGAACTTCGACGTTATTAACTGCTAAGCCCACCAATTTGACTGACTCATTCCATTCAAAACGAACCTTGAAGTTATTGGCCCATGCTGACCAAACTCATCAATCGGCCTTGTACGCACAAAAGTAATCAAAGCAATCCGCTGGGTTTCTGTGGTGCTGAGGGCAGAATACTTGTCCTGAATGTAAGTGTGTCAATTCGCCGTATGTCTCTAATGTATTGGCAATAGACAAAATGTATGATTTATACTTGTGATCGAAGAGAGTAAACGAAATATTCACATAGGACAGCACACACCTTCAGTCCTCCCTACATACCTTTCCAGAATAACGCAAGATTAGTTATATATTACACTTTAAAAAATTAAAAAGGATTTGATTTACTACTCACCAGTCACATCGATCAACCTGTTTGCATCCGGGACGACTAGCATACAAGTGGACGCTATGGGACAATGAATTACTCTTGGTCACTTCTATTGAAAAAGTTAATTAATCAAACTGCAGCCACATTCCTTAAACTGGTTCGTAAAGGGAAATTTTCTATCCCCTGTTGCTGAGCCTCTGAAGCTGCATTACTCAGAGTATGCAAAGAGTAATTAACTACTAACAGTGGAGAACAGAAGGAAGACAAAAAGGGGCACAAACTTTCAAATTAGATAACAGTCAGTTCAAACCAAACGTAAGGTGTACGTTCTATGGTCAGAAGCAGATACAGTGGGTTTGATGTGGAATAAATCCAATAGTTCCAGGTGATTTCGCTACGGTTCTATAAAACGCTTTCTAGATTTTTTGAGCAAGCTGAATTAGTCAACATCTCTTAACCGTTGATTACGATCAAACCAATTGGTTTTTGATGCAGAACAAAAATTGTATTGAACATAAACTGTAGTGCATAATGACCTGTAATGAGCAAACATATAGGTCAAGGCCACTGAGGTGAATTAACCGACCTAGAAGTGCTTCACGCTGCGATGCACATATATAAACGACATTGACGGAAAAATCCATGAAGCGAATTTACATGAGCTTTGCCTTTTAATGCAAAGGGTAGTCTGTTTGCTCCTGCGTTCAAATCACCGGGCATGAACTTAGCTGTGGAATATCGGCTTGAGAGTAAGCATCAAGAATTACTACGAAAACGGTGACATTTGTTTGTAGCCCTTTAGTTCGCCATTTGTCACCTACTATCAAGATGACATTTCTTACCAGTGATCGCAGGGCCGATATTCAGACAAATAAATCACTAGCTGGTAACGGAATGCTGAACTAAAAAGTAACATTTTCACTCTTGACATAACAGAGTTTTACTACCACGTAGTCTACCGAGTTGACTGTGAGTTGTTAAACGTTGGGTAAGGTAACCAAACCGACATGGACTTGAACCAGCAAACCTGAGATTAGTATTGAACCTAGTTTCCATTTCCACAATATCCTAGGTATCACAGGCAATTAATGTCACACTTATGACATGCTAACTATGAAATCGGCAGCAGAAACGTGTTGGCAAGACATATGTGCGTTAGACTGCATATAAATTGGTTCTGACTATAATCGATCCTCATCAGGCTTGTGGTAGTGGGCACCTTATTAGAGTAGGGTAGGTCAATCAATCCAAGCTCACCTCAATTTGGTTGTAAAACAAGCAGGGTACAACCGATCAGAGCAATGGAACACATTAGGTTTAGGTCCTGACGCTTCGGGAAGTGTTTCAGTGTAAACAGTATCCTTTGAGGATTTTGTGCTTATCAGTCAACAATATGACGGGTATAATGATTTATGGATTCACAATCTGAAGATTGATTTTCAACCTAGCGTTTGTTCTTTGTGTGAAATAATCCAACTCAATATGAGAAGACATAGTAAGTTAATACTTCTAGATGCTGTTCAACTAATGGGTATTGTGTTTTGCTCGTAACGTTGTGATGAGACAAATATGTATGTGAGGATGTTACTTCGACATAAAACTGAATGTGTTAAGTTGGTTGCAGGGAGAAATCGAAGCTCAGACGAATCGACTGCGAAAACGACAGGTAGTTTAGTCTTCAATGAGGTATGATTAGCTGGAAGATACGAGAAACGATTAACAGCAAATGGTATCGGCCAAAACAGAGGAGTGAGATAGAAATGCACACGACGTTCAAGGATAAGTCTTACTGCACTGGAAGCTGAAATTTTGTTCTGAAACTGCAGTCATATGGCTAGACGTTTGTGTATGCGGTAAAAAATTAATTTATCTATCGAGTTTTCGTTGCATTGAGATAACTGGTGGTTCAGACTACACTGATGATGTGCGTATTTAGTTAGCCAAAGTAAGCAAATCGGTCGCCCATGGGATAACTTAAGTGGCGTACATGGTGAAGAGACATATTTTGACACCATCGTCTACGCGGTGGTGATCGGTTCACACTGACGACGAGATGGGCCCCGTACATCTATCCATTTAAGCAGAACCTTTCTAAATCTCCTATGGTGGCGTTGCTCAACTAGAACCAACCAGAAGTCGAATTGAAGGGAAGTGGTTCACACTTGCATATGACAAGTGTGCGCTGCGACTGTACTTATCTGGATCAATGTGGGTAGACCAGTTCGATTCCGTTCGGCCCAAACACGTCTAAATTAACCAGCTTTAAAAATGGGATCCATTAACGAGCGGTCTGATGACAGAAAGCCATTAGAAAGTGTTAAAAATTGGACGGCCAGGTTGATTTAGAACGGTTAGCAAGCATTTTACGGTTATATATTTATTCATGTTGGTTCCAATTTCAACTTTGTACATTCGGCGAAGGCTAACTTACTCCGAGTGAGTATACACAGTAGTTGTTTTGAATTCAGTTTCTTATATGACCTTTGTCACGTGTAGTTTCTTCATCCAGTCAAAATTTCTCATACAACCTAAAGTGTATGCCCGGTTCAACACAATTCTGTTGGGCTCGGAAGGTTCATAGGCCAAGGCATAAAAGTAAGAGAGGTGAACGTCTGAGTCATTGTCAGTTGTCATTTGACTAAGTTCGCATATACAGGTTAAAACCAAGAGTAGCATATGTTCACTTATGATCTCAAGCTGCTGAACACGGAATACAATGCCTGGTTTTGGTAAATGTGTTAATGCTTAATGAAACGAAAAGTTAGTGTTCGTGTTCTTAACCATGTGGTTGGAGTGAATGGTTGGGAAGGAAACGAATGATGTTGAAAGGTGATTACATTTACCTCACAATAAACCCTTGAAATTAAGGCAGATACAGCATATTTCTGAGTTACAGCCACGTTAAACTTGCACTAGTGAATTGCCTGGACGGTGTCACTGATGATCGAAGACAGGTAAATGTGTACAATTATATTTTAAAACAGGTGCTTCAGTGTTTATATAAAAATGGATTTCATCTTTTGATTGAGAAAATCGTGAACATAATTTACATTTAAAGTAGTTTTACTGTGCTACGGGCAAACTTTGAAAAATACCAACTTCTAGTCTCAGTTGCGGATTGCAATTTGCAAGATAAATTCATCAAAACATCTAGTTGAACGCTAGTCAATATGTTACGTAGATGATTGTTCTGATTACAACTTCAGTAGTCTCACTTAGAATGTGACCACAAAAGCTCATGTTAAGTGACGATCAGAAGTGCGCTTAATAAATATTTATCCAGAAAAGATAGGTGTAATAATTATGCATTATACATAAAACCCTCTGCTGGAAAGTCAAAGCCAGCAAGCATCACTAACGTCAAGACAACTCTGCTGGCGAGAAAACGAACATCCTGAAATCAAACCACATTTCCCAATGCCAATAACCGCGTTAGCTGAAAAAGGCCATGTGGGTGTGTGTGACCAATTAGATGAACTGAGACACGGTAATTTAAATCTGAATGTAAAGTGTAGCAGCACATTTGTAAAAAACAAAGTTTACTATCGTTGAACTGTGAAGACTAATTTCACCGTTGTAATTTTAATAGAAATTTCTGGAAATGTGAAGCAATAAAAGTGATTGTCTACCTCACTTGTTGTTGTCGACAATGGATTAATTACTAGTGAATGGTTGTGATTTTAAAATACCAAATGTTCATCTTCAATTCTGAATGCAGCTCAGTGCTGGCAATCAACGTTGCTTAGAGCTGGACGTCAGTTAATTGTTGCTTTTCAAAGTGCACCAGATAAAATGTTATCGGAATGCGATTGCTTTGAACAACCGCGAACGGTATGCACGGTAAACATTTTCAAAAAATAAACGCTTCGTTTTTTATTCACCTGTCACTTTGGTAATTGTTCATCAATTTGCCTTCTAATGGGATCGACTTTCCTTGAAAATTCTGACCATTTTGTAGAGGAAACTAAGTTATCAACCTGGAAACAATGACGTTCTTATCAGGAAATGACAGCTGAACTGAGAGGTTTTCCACAAAGCAAGCGCCATTGATAACCATTAATTTTTATATTCTTTCGAAATATTTCACCTCATTATAGCCAGCTCTGTGATGGTCTCAACTCCCATTCTCGTATTCATGCGTTTATGGATTTATAGAAACTATAATGATTCAGTACAATGTAACATTATGCTCTGTTCTCGATAATTGAGGTATCTTCGAAATCGTCAGGATCTCCATGATTTTCACTTTTGTAAACTTAAGAGCTGGCCGTATCCAAAAGAATAAAGTGGTTATTGAATATGTTATTGGCTCTATTTTGGATTGTGAAAATCCAAACAGCAAAGAAAACAACTTGGTTCAGTATACCATACTCATTCTTTATCTAACAACTCCACTGCTAACTATTCTAAAAGTCAAGATACATCCTTTTACCACGTCAAAAGACAGTCCAAAATTGATGCGCTCAAGTAATGTTATTTCATTTAAACAGATTTTCGATTGCCGCTAAAATGTTCCACAATCCTTTGTCTTGTGGTTATGCTTACTTTCAGTGTGCTTTGACCAGATCACATAAGTGAATTCGATTTTAATTCTTGACGAACCATGCCGAGTGTATGACCTTAAAACTGGTTCATAAGACCTTGAACGTTTTCAGTCCTGTCACGTACTTTTTCACGGGTTACGTTGTTCTCCTTCTTTTTAAGAGATAAGTGCAGTCTGTGTGCATTTTTACGCATTTTTATCTGGTAACAGTGGCGTAATTTGATCTGAACAACGTTACCTTCTTTAATGACTGCTTCGTAGGTTATTGTTGTACTTTATTTGGTTTGTCAAAACGTGTAACCTGTGGATTTCACAGTTGAAAGTGTCTACAATCTAAATGACATTTGCTCAATCATTGGAGTTACAGACTGCTGTTCAACATAGACCGCCTTGATTGATTTAATTGGAATCGAGTATAAGTGACCTAAGTAAAATACCGGCAGTGAGAAATTGTCATCACATGTACAAACTGAACGTCACTAAAATCCTTTTTATCTCTAAATATTGATTACATTAACCTGTCTGGCACCACTCAGGAATAAAATCGTCTTACTAAACAAACCGTCTATATATGAGGGAAACACCAGGTCAAGACTGGAGCCAGTGGGACTTTTTGAAATTTCTCAGCACTCTCACCAGCTGACACATTTCTAGAATATATTAGTCAAAGTCTAGTAGTGAACGGTTGAAGAGCTATATGTACCATGTCTGGTCCAATAAAAGGATACAGTAAGTAGAGATGGATTTATCAATTTCACGTTGTTTTCAGTGCTCATCCGTTGTCACAAAAGTTTCTCATCTCTGAACCATTGAAGTCAGGTTATAACATTGTCCAGTTGACAACGGACGCCCAGTTATTTCTGCAAAGCGAGATTATACATCGTCACTGTTCTCACAACTTTTGCATCCTTGAGACACTTGATCAGTTTTCGATGTGGGCTAGACAAAACCTTTACTTATTGCAAATGCTGCAATCAACCGTAAATGATGTTCTGTTTATAATTGAAAAATTACTTATAAACTAGCATAGTATTGAGTACTTCATTTAGTATGTCATGCTAGACTTGGTGAGTTCACCTTTTCGACTGCAAGCTTTTACAAATATGCGCGATTATGAAGAGAACCAATTGCGAATACAGTGATCTACGGCCGGATAAGAACCAATGATAGAAACAGTCTGCTCAAATGCAACAAAGACAGTTACGATAAACAGCAAATTTATATATGCAAAGTACCTGCACAATACTGCGTGAAATAATTTGGGCTGTCCTACATTGCTTTGATAGATTTGCGTTTGTGAGTCTACCACTGGTGTTCACACAATGTTTCAATGAACACGCCAACTATGGTTGGTTTGCTCACAGAATAAGCGGCATAACTGAGATTGACGCAAGCCGAGTGGATTGTGACTCGCATTATATATATATATATATATATCTAGAAGATGGTTACCATCAACCTTTTTAAAAAACTAATCAAAATGATAGGACCTGAAATTACTTCTATGGGACCATTAAAAACTGAAAAGTAATCGAACATACTAGCAACACAATGGTGACTGCGAGGAAGAACAGTATTGAGCATTATGACGTGTTCGCTCATCAAATTAGAGTTGTCTGTAGGTTGTAAGTCCTTCATCACAGTAAATTCCCAGTCAAATTCAACCATTTCTTACGAACCTGGTAGCTGCTGAAAGATGATTTTTATGTAAGGAAATAAAGCCGTGGAAGTGACTTGCTCTCTTGTGTTTTACTGTGTATCCTCATAACATGTTGTCACTATCAGGAGAACATAACAAGCACATCACCCACTGTTTAAGTATTTAACGTTGTGTTGTTTAGAGCTGGGATTTTTAGACAAACGACCCTCTACCAAAACGCACGTAGTGGAGAGCTTTTGTACTCACCTCCCGAAAGTTCCTATATGGCGGGTCAAAATGAGACCTCGAAATCATCCAGTAAAATGCCTTTCACTAGCGTTTGTCTTTTCAACAGAAGTGGTAAACAGGTGATGAAAATGGATGTGCTGGTCTGTCGACGATTTGTAGGATGACGGACTAAAAATCACGATCTAATGCCCCCGAAGGAGCTTCACTCAAACCATCTTCGGGATTATTCACTCCTTGGCTTATAAATTGTCAGCTAGCCAACAGGGGTGACTGGACACTGTTCGTGAGACACAGAAAATTCACAGCGCACAAAAGATGCACAACATTATAGAAAAAACCAAATGGATCAATATATATCGTCAGCAGCGTTTAGACTGTCACAATCTCTATCTGAACAAATGCGTTGTGGTCATTCATTCGATTCAATCCTCGCTCGAGAGAAATGTATACTCACATACAGCTCACCAGTTTCCAGCAGATTGCACATGACTCAAAAGATCCAAGGAGGACTTGCTTAATTAACCACCAAGGACAACAAAACGATGAGATATTATAAAAGAACGACGTTTTTCGATGTTTGTTGCAACAAACAGAGTTATTAGTATAAAATATCTGTTGCCTACACACAAAATATTTTCCGTTACTCAGGTTTTGCCTTCAAGGTTGTTTCCACTAATTTCCATCGGTTTCTGAAACTCATTTTGTTGGGCACGTGACTCAGGAGATTAGCCACACCATTTAGGTCATTCTTAATAGTCACGCTCCTAGTTTGTTTTACGCAACATTTCACAATTTACTAATTGGCGTATCAATACATACTGCCGCTGTTAGCATTGTCAATGTTTACTGATAACAGAAATCATTAGAGTATTCAGTTGTATAAAAATCCATAATTCTTGCAATTGGCCGCACTATTCTGAGTTAATTTGGTCTAAAAAAGCCTAAAAAATCCTTTGATATACACTTGTTACGTGCTTTCGAATCAAAGAAAGTGAATCTGAGCGTACAGTGCTCAAATAATCCCATGGCTTTCAAGTTTGAGGACAAACAAAACGAACAGATCCATGTTTTTAAGAAACGCATTAATAATCGCTCTTCACATAAACCATGGGAGGTTAACCCACGTAACTTTCGTCAATTTTGGACCACTGTAGCTGTAATTATTTGAATTGATGAGAAAACTATCTTTATTCCTTCCAACTGTTTCTGAAAACATCCGTGTTTGTCACACGCTTTTAAAGGCTTTGTATGGACCGCGGTGAAGAGAGGA
>JTDE01001232.1:35051-69051 GCA_014338405.1 Paragonimus skrjabini miyazakii
TAAGAATGAAGGGGAAACATAAAATTAACCTAATTGCCGATGTGTATATTTACATATAACTATATACAAATATATAAATATAAGATGCTCTGCATCCATCGATAGTTTTAATCAAATTTGCGTAAGTGTTTGGCCTACCAAATTTATGCGACATCCGGTAATATATGAGATAGGATGCCAACACCCAAGAAGTATAAACAAGGTAACTATCAGTTAATGTTCAGTCTCATTTTTGTTCGCCTTCCATGAACCACATCATCAGGACTACGAATGAACAGCTCGTTATAAATATAGACCCATGTTTTACTAAGGAATTAATTCCCTAAAAGTTGGTTAAAAAATGCACTCACATAACAATTCAATAATTAATTGTTGTGATGGATTGTTACGCATTTTTATTTGCTCCAACCAGGCAAAGATGTCTTATATAAAAACCGTATACGGACTCATCGCTAAACAACCAGAGCAGACTAGTCGCAAAAGATTTCGGTGTTGTTTCCAGCAGGGTTTTCATTGTTTTCACATAAAGAAGATTTGTCACTTGGTCGCCTGTTATTCTCATTCATTTGTTACAACAGTAGTTGTCATAAACTCGAGTTATTTTTTGGCATCGCCTTAATTAATACGACTATACATGTTAGTCAATGATACAATGTCGTGAATTGCCACCAGAACGAGATTTGGTTGAGAAGAATAAACAAATAGTAGTACATTCAATATGTGTTAAGAAGTCCAACAGAAGCTTCTTTCAGTTAAACATTGATTTATAAAGACAGCTGCAGTAAAATTTATTTACCCTGTCATCGGAAACACTGAAAAACCTATTCTGAGTATTCTGTTGCTTTGAAGAAAAGAATGAAATAAGACGAGTTCATAAAAAAGGTGCTCAGAATGTGATCGTGAATTATTAAACATTGTATAAGGTCAGATGAAATTAAATGATTTTTTGAGTTTGTTTTCTTACGGACAAATAAACTCCGCAAAGAAAATGATCAAGAATCACTTTTCTGTACGAAACACAAAAATGACGCAAATTTCACACTAAAGAAGGAACAAACCTATTGTTATGGTTTATAAAACAGTCCTCGAGAATTTGAATGGATGTAACAGCACAAAAATGCATGATCGATTTTCCGAACCAAAATCAGCTAGCGTGTTTATTCACTACATAGTGGCTAGTTAAATTACACAGAATGGTTTGTAGATTATTTTCACACATTGCCTTCATAAGTTTAAATCTGATTTAAATGCGCCGTGGGAATTCACACGCACAAGTGTTCAGTTAACGGAGTTAAGAGTTTGTTTCGGTCTCTGTTACTTTGATGTCAGGTGAGCTATTGCAATCTGAAGTTATTCAACATAATCTGTAACCATTTGTGTGCAAGGCAGTAATAACTGGCTGATTCAAAGCGGTTAACTTTCTGTCTTTCAGTTCAGTTGTTTTTAGGTAGCATCACTGTTTGTCACGATATGCGTTTCTTCATATCCGCATTACGATTATTCACTAATCAATGAAAGCTGCAAAATGGAGCCACTAAAAATTGTACAACCTCTTGGGTGATTGATAGTCCATTCACTTACTTGAAACAATCTCTGTGTTGTTTCATTACCTATCATAAACAAATATCAAGACAGAAAGTTATTATACGGTACGTGATTCTCGATATATCGCTTACGCACACGATTAACGTTCCATGAGATTCATAGGCCAGAAAGAAAGATGCTTGTGCTTTTCTGAAAGGCAATTTTTACTCCGAAATAATATTACAACTATACGCACATGATAGAGAATTAGTAAATGAGAAAATCTCCTGCACGACCAAATCTGTTCCTGAAGAACTGTATTTGACTGTACAAAAATTTCGAAAAATTTAAAAGGCTTAGACAAGGACTTACAATGCAGATGTTTCTAGTTGATACATTTGGTGAATACATTTGCTTTCAAATTTCTTGATTGAAAAAACCTCGAAAGTTGCACAACTTAGAAGAGTTTACTAAATAATCAACTTTTTGGTGTGCTTAGTTTTGTACATTGCAAGATTGATTATATATTATTTTGCGAAATCAGGTCTGTTAGAACAGGAATATATTAAATAGTAAACGGCGAATGTTGGACAGCACATTAAATGTTGGGAACATTTGACAGTTGAGAGGTTTTTCTAAAAATACCTTTGTAAGTGTTGTTGTTTTGCTCTACCATAAAATATTTACCGGAGAAACTTATTGATCAGAACTGGGTATTTGGCACAACGTTTTTGTCTGTTTGTCAGTAATGACATAAATTGCAATTGATCAATAGATGCGTACAGCCGATTAATTTCAGAGAACTCGCTAAATTGCATCAAATCTAAACGGGTGGTCTTTTACTGACTACTCGTACGTGACAGCCTTGCGAACAAAATAGCAGCGCTTCGCAACAATTCTGCGTTATTATTGTCAATCATCACGTAGATGAGTTGTAGAGGTGCTCAGGTCACCCCACTGAATAGTGCTCAGTTAATGTATAATAAAACATCCGCAATTCATTATTAGAAAAGTTCCGAGGCAGTTCTTTCTGGTATTGTTGCGTTATATGCAGTTTGCTTAATCCGTTGTCACGCTTACTTATAAGTGGTTAGTGAAGACTAACACCGACGGATGTTTGTTAATAAGATTACGATCATTTCATCTTCACTGAACTTCGGGCTTCAACGAAAGAGACTTTCATATGGAAGCATTCAGATTTTCAGATAGCAAAAACTTTTTAACAGTTTTGGTTTAAAGGACGTTCCAAATATTCGAACTGGTCCAAAGTACTGCCGAACGTTTTCAATTCTGTACGATTAGAAGAAAATTTCTTGAATAAATTATTACATAGACAAAGAAAAATTACATCCACATCATATGTGACTTGGTTAGAAGCAGCGAAGTAAACCACACATACTAAATATCATTTTATGTCGTGTAAATGAGTTCTTCAAATTAGAAAAAATAATCCTAACTGAGAAGAAAAGAAGAGCAATTACGTAATGTTAACTTTTTAAATTAACAGACCTCTACAGTAGTGCAGAAATCAAATGGAATTGTGAGAGAAATTTCGGTCCCGTATTCTTATGATAACCGTTTCCATGAGCAAGAAATATGGCAAAAATCTCCATTTCTTATATTAGTCTCGTCGTATAAATGCACAAAACGAGATATAATATTTGCACAAGGTCGAGTGGGTTCAAGGTCAGTGGGCCTATTAGAAATGGTAGTAATTGGTATTCGGGAAACTGAATGTCAGTCGACAGTTTAGGAGTGAAATATTTACATTCCTTAGCAAACAAATAAACAAAGGATAACCTGCTGAACTTCACTTTAAGTTCATGTTTCACACACTAAAAGTATACAAATAAATATGCTAGATGAAAAGTGGCAAAAAAAGTAAAATAAATAGTTGAATAATATTCGAAAGAAGAATGTGAACTCAGCTTTAGGAAAGGGAATACACCAGAAGTTAAATTGGAAAACAACTTGACTCGTAGGGCTCAGTATGTCGGTCTTAAGACTTTTATAAAGATGTCTACTGCATGAACTGATTCAAACGAAATCCTCGCTAGCGGGTTACAAGCATAACTTCGATAAATGTTGTGTATTGTGAATGAAAATTAGTAATTGCTATTGGAGTTTGAAACTACGATGAAATCCTACACTGTTTGAAGAGTTGAGTTAAACCAAACAACGGTTTGCTCAGTTAAGTAACTCGTTTAAACAAATGTGGATCGTACCGTGCCAGCTAAATCGTCGGCGTATCTAGGAATAAATATGTTAGAACAGCAGAAGAAGGAGGGTCGTAAACAGAAAAATCAAACAGTAGGGAACTGAAGAAGTGCGTAGGATCTAGAGGTGGACTTGGTTATTAAAGTGAATGAACGGAGTACAAGTTCGCAACTAATCTTTAGGGTTCCTAAGTTAATTCATTGTACCCTATGCTTCAGAAGAAATTATTACAGTTTAATCAGGTATAGTTGACGCGATTGAATGCATCACCGTGATCTACGAATTGTGTGGAAATTGCCTGGCATTTCTCACCCGGTAAAGACAGGGTGGTTTGAACCAAGAGAGTAAGCGTGTCTGCCAGGGATCGTAGAGGATAGTAAGCAAACAGGTTTAGATCACTTTTGTTTTTGTATAATTTTGATCAAGGATCATATTTTTGAAACTTTTCAGAACCGCCAAAATGCATGCTGTGGGGACGGGTGTGATACTTGTATTCGTAATCAGAAGTGGTCTCCACTAACCCAATCAGCCAATGAGAGTAACAAAATGAACAAGTGACTGAAGATGACTACGAACTATATTCTGAAGTTTACAACTGGTAGCATCAATCCTAAGTGCCTGGCCGAATGAGCCGTTTATTGATGAATGCGCGACCAATCAGAACGCAGCTCAAGGCATAGCACAAGTGTGAAGCACACAGGGAGCCATGAAGCGTACACAACGGTACCAACTGTTCTTCAGCTATCATCAATCTGGTCATTCGTAACGTACTGAGAGTACTGGTCCACTGGTGTCTCCTTTATGATCTCAGGACATTCACTGTAGAATAAATGTCGGGGATGATGAAGCCGGGTGAATGTAGCATGATTTATAGAGATTACAAGGAGTCTTTTACAGTACAAATGTTTTTGCAAGTTATCGGGAAGTTGAACAAGGTGAGCAAAATAAAGTAATGACATTAGAATTTAGAGAAGCCAAATCACAGTTGGTTTATCGACCAATTAGAGGTGGGTAGAATAAAATGATATTTGTTTGTTAGTATAATTAAAAATTGACGGTGATCAACAAATTGGTCACTGAAACACGACAGACTTTACATGGTAGAGGACTCGACAGGTGATTGTTTATCTGATCAGACGTGAAAAAAAGTAAATGGTTTGTTAAAGAAAAAGATATCAAGTTTAACTTGACTGTTAGTTTGAATAAGCCGTACGTTATAATCAACATAAATAAAACTGCATGAAATTTACGCTATTCTCAGACCATATATCTTGCTAATTCTGGATCAAGCAAAACGGAGTACCAAGTCACGACTTCATAACACAGGAAGACACATTGTCACTTGTTAACATAAACTTCGGTTGGACCGGTTTCGATACAGACAGGTGGGAACTGTCATATTCAACTTATGGGGACAGGAAAAAATGAAGTATTTTGATATAAGTTTTCCCCTCGTTTTTGTTCCAGTGCGTTTCATTTTTTCAACTTTTCACTTTCATGTTTTTGCGATCAATGCGTTTTGTTTGCCTTTTAAAGAAGAATAGTAGCAGACCTCTTTGACATGTTTTTAAACTGTTCCCAGCTAAGTTTACTTCGTTGGTAATCAAGTAATCTTGTTTTTTATCGGTTGGAGTGTTAATATCTTGCGGCAGCTATTCTTGCCTAGAAAGATCAACTGACTGCGGGAGTAGTCCATAAAAAATTGCCTTGACCAAGTACAGAAAGTGCTGTTCCCGAGCAGATCAATAAGCAATCGATGTGTCCAACGTAAAAACGACCAGGGGATATTTAGTTGTAGCACATTTGTAATTTATCCAGAACCACTGTGTTTCAGAATTTGTTGAGACAACCACCATTGAGGCTAACGGAAATCAGTGTTCAATGTGAAATCGGTTGCCACTTTGTTAGCAAGCGTGAAATAGGAATACAATAAGATTATCAAAAAACGTTTAATATTACATCATTCTTGTATTACTTGTCAGTTTGAACATCCTAAGATGCGAAATTGTTTATTTTTTTCAAGTGTTTTCTTCACTTACGTTACACGTAACTTAAAGATGACGCAACGTTTGTAAATAGTCAGAAGTAGTAATGCAAACCAGTAGTGTTCTTTAGAAACGTGCTACTTCTAGCTTCATACTGAGTCGCTTCAGACGAACAGTTATGAAGTTACGTGACTACAAACAATTGTAAATACTTTCTGCATGTGTTTGCGGGGAACAGTGGTTTTGGATACGCGTGAAGATCAGTCATTAATGTGTGTTCATTAAACGCTGAGAAAGTATTGCACAAAGCGGGAGTCATTTCGCGCTATCGGCTGAGACATACGTATCGCTAGCCGATTGAAAAGATATTTATTGGTTCGAATTCGGAATGTCACACGATTTCTGTGCACCGTAGGTATGAACACAGTTCATACGAGTTCACGATTTACCGATTGCAGTTAGTTTGTATGATGTTGAAATGTTGCTTGTATCATTTAGTAAACTCATCTCCCCAGCCCATTTGTAACATCGACTGATCTTTTGACTACCCAAATTACCACATAATGAGTTCGCTAATTTCGCCGCAGGTTACTAGGCAACCCAGGTCTCAGTGACAGTAGTTATCACTCCTTTCCGGCACTTTCATTGTGTGCAACTCAAACCATATAACCGTCGTTTTGGTCAAAATTACTCCTGCATCACCACTTACGTCCGGGAAGATGGTGTTTGATGTCTGGTGGGGGAGCGTTTTTACTAAAGGTCGTTTGTTGGAAACCCACAGGCTTTCGGAGCTATATAGATCAAAATGGTCTCGGACAAATCGAATTATAAACGTTAGTTAATTTCATCAATTTGAGAGGGACATCCTTTTTTGTTTGTTTTGTCATTTTTCTCAACTAGGGTGGACAGAACTAAGCGTATTCAGTTGTTGCTAGGGTTTATTCGTCAGAGTTAACTATAACTGGAACGTCATCAACACATTTCTAGTGGTGCGTAATATATTTAGTAGATTTATAAAACCATCGACGATGACTGACAAAATGAACTCATGTTTTAGAAACTGCTTTCAGAATGACACATATTCGAATGACCTGGATGAAACATATTGTTTTCAGTTATAAAATGCGTGTCGAAATCCTAACAACTATCGTAGGATGGTAACTGACTTTATCAAACAAGGTTTTAAGGAATTTGAAATTACAAGATCACAAGGACGCTGTGATTGGGTTGAATCTGTGTTGATTCACTTGTAATTAACACACAATATGCTGGTTCACGGGACACTCGATCACCGGTCTGCACATGATGTCCTTGGTGATCTGCATTGAAAATGCTCGCCATTATCTTGTGCAAGCTTTACGGGTGTGCGTTAGAATTAACCGACGCGCTTAAACAAACTAGCTGTGTTTGTTCTGTTATAAAACTTAGATAAGATATTTCAACAGTAATACGGACGGTCAGTAAATTACTTGTAACAATACACTGTCATTCCTACAGAGCCACGAACGCTGAGGACTTGCACACACTGAATAGCCTAAAAGCATAGAACCTAATATAACTACAATATGTTTTGAAACTGGTCGATTTATTATATGAACTTACACGGCTTCATGACAGAATTATTTCTAGTGTACGCCCTCTGTGTATTTCTAAGAAAGATCCTGATTCGAGGTCGCAGGTGACATTGTGTTTACCTTCAGAATAGTCATTGATCGTAGTGGTAAACGGAGGAATTTCAGCGGAAGTGTACTGATTGTAAAATATATTGGACAGGCAGCGCGCAAGTTCTCGGCTAGGAAGCAGTGAGTAGTTGTTCATTTTGTCAAAGCGGAACTAGTTATACCCGGTGAGACAGTGCAACCTGATGTCAAGCCTTTCAGACGTAAACAGAAAACAGGTAGCAGATAACTTAAAGTTCATGAGGACTGATACCTACAGGAGATTCATCGCTTATCGGCAAAGAGTCTGAGTGAAGAATTCTTCATGATTTTGAGTCAAACTTTATTGTCAACGATTAAATGAAAGATACACCATAAACTAACATTAACAGTCGACCACTTGCTCCACAATTGAGAATGAAAGCAGAGAAAGAGCAACTTGTTAGAAGACTATGCAACCTTCTCTCAATGAGTAGGATGTGGTGACAAAGGTGTTGATCGCTTCAGGAAACTTTAGAGAGAGCATTTCCTTTGTGGTACGTATTTATTTCAGACAACTGTTTTATCCATATGTTAAAACGCCGTAGTTATTTGGTTATGCAAACCTTGGGTTTTAAGATGAAACTTACAGAATGACCAGACCTAGAAAAGCTTAATGCTTGCACTCACATAATAACATGTTTTGTGGGATTAGCTATCAAAAACATGCTGCTTCAGCATACCCTCTTGATACAAACGGTTTCTGTTTCCATAAGTCACATCAGATGTCCATTAAAATCAAATACTGAGTAAGGTGGTGTTCCAGATAAGTTTAGTTAGCCTCATATAACGAACAGTCATGAAAGACGGTAGGACTGGAAATTAGACTTGTTGAATGGTAGTTAGGAGCAGGTCACTGGTTTTTGTCAATTTGCTGTGACACTGTCTGCCCCAACAGGTTTGTTTCCTGTTCTCAGGAACTGAATACAAATCATTACCTCTGCGAAGACCGACAGAGAGGAGTGCATTATGGTGTTTTAGGTACTTAAACTTAAGCACTGTATTGAATAGTTTTAAAATAGTTTTTGATCTGGAGAACCCAGTCGCGGACCTCATGAACAATTCGCATAACTAGTCCACAGACTGAGTGACATGCAAACAGATGCAGTTAAACACACCTGACCAGACAAGAGCACACACAAACAGCTCAGGAAACAAGTCGTGTAGTTAATCAAAAAACGAACCTGTGACTGTTTTGAAAATGGAACCAACGGAAGTACTTTCGACTGTTTTCTTTAATAGAAGTTCAAAGAGAGAGTTGCAAGGCTTTTGGGCGAAAGTGTTTAGACAAAAGCATTTAGTGGTGTGCAATTTTGTTAAGTATTCATCTAAATTCCAGTTAGTTGTTCGCTAATAATACTTAGTTATGATGATGTGATAAAATTGAGGCACCCAATGAGCTGAGAACATGAACAAAAGTACGCTGTTCGAATGCAGTTAATAATCATCTGATGGAATGAAGCGAAAAATAAATGTAACTATCATTGTGGGAAAAACGACTAATAACACATTCTGTTAACGACAGAAGCATGGTGACGATTCTGCTGTTGAAAATGCGGAGATAGAACTTTGTAAACAGTTAATCGCAGTGATCATCAGTGAAATGGTTCACAACTGGTTCGATCTAGTTGAGACTTATCAGCACGATGCACACCAGGGAAGCGAAACGACGGCCCGGGATTAAACGATGGGTTGTGGTCCACACACCTATCCAGCAGACTACGAGGAGGTAGTCACCGAGGTTGCTGGAAGGTGTTGCACTCCCATCTATTCATCCCCGGCGCCGCATCCCCAGTGACCTCTACCCCATAGATAAAGTGATTACTTTAACTGATGTGTTTTCCGGAAATTATTATCAAACCACAAAATTAATACCATCATCACTGCAATGTACACAAGATCCTCAATGGAAAGGTAGAAATTTGTCAAGGATCTCCTAACCGATTACTGCACCTTCGAAGAAAAATCCTCGACGTACACCCAGTCAGTAAACTTTATAGTGAATATGTAATAAAATCAACTTGCCGAGTGCTGGTAAGTAGAGCTACATAATGGTCTAAACCGCGTTGCAATAAGATCAAATGGTTCAGAAGTATGCAGGTGGAACCATGATGACGGTAGTCGCGAATATTAATTGCACAACACTGTGGCACAAAAGCATCTTTTTGTCATCCTTAAAATAGATATATTTATGTCGAGTGATTATATACAGGGCTGATAACCCACGTAAACGCCAGGTACCGTCTATCTGTATGCTCAGGTATACTGTGAAAACTAGATTGCTTACTAAATTTAGAGTTGTCAGCTCTCTATGGAACGTAGAAGCAACATTCACTAGGTGCCAATAGCTTTCCATACACTCAGATTTCACAAAAATAAGTAGTCCCTGAAGATGTTGCCTGACCGTTAGTACCGTGCACAATTGAGTAGCAAATAAATATCCTAATTTGTATGAATGTTTTTGAAAACTAATGTTTTCTACATTAAACCGTAATATCCAGTATGTCCAACGTTAGTATGCAGTTCAATAGAGAGTTTTCTTCCTCGTAATCATTCTAGGTTCCGAGAAGTGTTCTTAAATTGTTTGATGCTACTTCATCTAACTGAACCGCTCTCGAATACAACAATATCAGCAGTTTCGTAGCCAGTCAAAATAAACTCGCAGGTCTTTCACAAGACTAAGTTTGGGAAACCTTGTACGCAAAACCGTGTAGTACGTATTGTAAGACCAGTCATTTAGTTAGTGTCTATGTTGGTTAATCATTCTCACAGCTTTGAAAAAATCTCCGTGGTCAACCTCTTTAGACAAACAAATTCTCCTTGACCAGGAGGGAGAATGGACTGAATTCACAAATGGAGAAGATGTAGAGTATTTTCAATGAACAAAATGCCATGTTGATTCACACGTACTTACCAGTAGTGGTATGTTATTTTTGGAGATTTCAAGGTCAAAGGCAGGTTAAAGTGGTACAAATTTCCTTGCAACTTTCAAAGAAAAGCACCCACCAGCATTTATCGGAAAACTAATGCTGTATGTCTTGTGTTGCCATATGTTGACTAATTGGCTTGTGTATGCGCAAAAATATCTCACTTTCTTCCATTTATTACTCGTTCATCAGATAAGGGATGATAGTTCCTATGTACCACTTTTAATACTTGATTTGGTTTACATTTTTCGTGGATTTCTGGCAGTTAATCGCGGTATTCTGTAACCTCACACATTTGTGGGGTTGAGGCCGGTGCTGTCGGCGGTTTTGTGTTTTGTACTCGTTGTCATAATCAACCATACCACATTATTCCGTCATCTTTGTTGTTTTATAAATCAGCTGGGAAAAAGTGCATGTAAACAAGTGATGTGAGTTAAGAAGGACTTCACTAATCAACAATTGGGTATCTGAAGCTCCTACACAGAATGTGGAATAAGTAGTTGCAACTAAACTAATGTACGGCATTTGAGCAAAACTGCATGACACAGTAAGGCAAGCTATACTACTGTTGAAGTATATGCACACATAATACCGAAGTTATAAGGCAAAACTTACAACTGACCGTATTTTGAACATATTTGGTCTTCAACTACGCAATTATGACTCTATATCAAACGAAAAATTGCAATAAAATGCCCGTGGTAATCCACAAAGTAGCGGTAACGAAGTTTCAAAGTTTCGCTAGAATTTCGGTCCGCGGTTACTGCGAAGATTCCCGTTATTAAAATTCGTCTACGAATAACGAGACAGCATAATATCATAAACTGCCCTCTAGTTCTAAATAGTAACACTCTTTTGTTATATTGTACCATAACTTGGTGAATTATTCAAAACGGCTTGATCACCCGCGAAAAGGTGATCTGAATAATTATAGAATAGGCTGAAAACTATCAAACTGGTTATCACAAAAGTTATCACTTTTCCCCACATCATACTTTATTTCTGTTCTCTTCTTTATAGGTATAGTTTGTCTGAACTTCACTTTTTTAGTGTTTTGCTAGCTCGTATCTCCAAGACCACAACAGCATGTGTTAATGTGACATATCTTTGGTGACAAATATTTCTCTCTGAGGTTTAAAGTCATACTTATATCGTGACTATGCTAGGTGGAATATTTTACAGCCGCGTAGTATTTCCACTTGGAGTGGAAAATATAAACCGTGTTCCTATATTCATCTATCGATCTCTGCGCCTGATCGCGCGTATCAGGTGACGGGTATTTGACGGTGACTGCTAGGAGAGTTCTTTCGCCCGTTGTTGAATGGCTGCATAGACTGAGATGGGTAGTTTGCACACTAAGGGAAAACGAGTTTTCTTTAACACCGAACAACTTTCACCGAAGTATCAGCCGACTGGCGTAAGGTTTGACGTGGACAGATGATCTGATGTAGGAAACTGCGGTCATTCGATACGGAGTTAAGCACTGCGGTTCAAGATTTTCTGCTGGACCGGGGCCCTCAGTACTCACACAGTCAGCGGATGGGGACTTTGCATGAGATGATAGCTGATCAGGCCCAGTAGCGTAACAGTTGCCGCTGTTTGTAAGCGTTGTCTGTGAAGTGAGCGCGCTTAATTACGCGAAGAGATGAAAGCACTAACGAGGCTGTTTTGCTGAAAATTTCTTACTGTTACTTATAGCTGATGAGTCAATACAAAATGCTTGCATCTACCAGTTTTCGTGTTCTAACGGTGCTGTTCAAACTTATAGCTCAGTTGTTTTTATGCATGATTTAGGCATTTTGTTTGCTTACATATATATAGTTCTCAGCGGTACTTGCGTCTCCTCTCTATTCATTATTAGTTATAAGCATAGGATTGCTCTTTTCTGCATGGTCTTACTCCGGTTAGGCATTATCGCGGGAGATGATGACCACATCCAGTATATATAACATAATATGCCGCTGTACATTTTGTGTTTCAACAGACTTGATTTGTTAACGCATCTTGTAAGCTTTTTCTCAGAAGACTTTTGGTAACTTTGACTAACAAACTTCACCACAGTCGAACTGGAGACATTTTTAAGTTGAAATTTTCCGAAACACTAATTACACAGATCACTATCCAGGGGCTAAATGCCCAAGACATTAAGGATGTTCAGCTTTATGTGGGTGCAACACAACGCCTTATTCACTAATCCGTGTTAAATACGTTGAACTCAGAGTTTCTAGGTCTGACTAAGACTTTTAAGATAATCCAGTAAATAAATAACAAAAGATTGATGCCCAATAACATTAACGTGTAACAATGTGCTGCCGAGCGGTGAATAATATTGAACAACTGAAGATAGGTTACGGCGTTTGTGTTCATTTGCTTAGAAGCACAACCTAAACCCTGAGTTTTTATTGAAAATAGATTTAATCGATTTATTCCCGTGTTTTCATTTGAACATCATTCTCAGATGATTGCAGATTCTGCATTAATGTTAGCTTCTCAAGGGTTTAAACTTGACCCGGAAATATTGATCTTAAACCTAGTGGGAAGACGAGTGTTGTGTATTTATTTGGGACGACACACACTTTGGGTATTGCTGCTTACGTTTTAATTTGGCAACAAATACGTATCCAGTATAAACAATGGTCAGACTATCAGTGTTGAAGTATAATGCCCAAGTTGGACAAAAATGTACACTATTAACAGGTTCTAAAGGTTCTAAAGTAAAACTGGAATGGTCTGGTATTCCTCTTAAAATCACGTCAGTTTAACATATTAACTAAATGTGGGAGTCAAATGAGAGTTGTTGTTTAAAGTTTAATAAATGAAATTCTCGACTACTTTCTAGCAAAACATTCATTGCTCAATACATTCGAGTGAATATTCAATAAAATTCATCTTATGAGGATAAGCTTGTAATGTGGGCGTTTTCCAGGTGATAGATGAAGTTTATTTATTTATGTACAAAGTTAAGTTTTCATTTAAAAGATAGTTCGAACCTATGAATCTCCATTTAAAAATGTATAACGACTGGTAACCTTACATCTCATTAAGTGGTCAGAACAGTGTAGGTTCAGCGGATACCAAATGGTTCACTTACAACAAACGAGTGACAGTACTTAAGCAGAGCAGATGTTTTGTACACAATAATGTAAACTTGTGAAAAAAGTTCACACAGTGCTCTCATTGCCAAGACAATAGTGTTGTGGAGCACGCAGAAAGCAACATTTAAAAGAGCCGAGTCGCATAAATAAGTGATCAAGTGATTCGCTCACGGCATCAACAAAATCACTGGCTTCAAGTGTTGATGAGAAAGATCGGCAGTGTCGGACTTTTGTTGGTTGGATTTTTGGTAATTTTCAGGGTCGTATCGCCTGCGATCATTTGTCGTTGACATACAAGAGTGGGGTGCGAGGAGCAATGTGATGGTCAAGATGTTGCTGAAAATAGGACGTATGCTAATTTTCAACATGTGAATAGCCGGATACTGACGTTTGGATATGTTTGATTGTACAACGTATAAAATAAAAACGATCAGCAAAAATACCAAACATTGTGACCTTCGTAGTTTGAAATGGCACATTTTGATTGCACATAAAGAATACTTTGTTTTAAAGGGGAAACCATATTTCAAAGATAAAAGCTCAGAGAATATATCAACAAACGGTTGGACCAGACGCTGACATGACAAAATATGAAGTGGATGCAACAGGAGAAGGAGTAATTTTTAACCAAAACAAGTGACTTGTGATGTTTACCACAGAAATCAGAGCGTTACAGATCACAATGTGGCAGATGGCCTTTGTTCCTGTTGCGGCTCATGTTCAACTGTTGAAAGCAGGTGGGACGCCTAGCTTCGTATGGATGGGATTGATGTTTCTACTCATGCCCACAAACAGTTTGATGGATGTTAATTCCCTGTCCGCTCGTTTGCAGACCACATATGCACAGTTCACTGACACATCCCGTGTAAGCTGAATTCCCTGGGTGCACTCACAGCACACGAGCGCGACGAACGAGCAGCAGGGCCCACAAAACTAAACTCATTTTTCAACGCTGTAGGGGTTGACTACGGACTGGCGGGACATCAAACTTAAAACAGTCTGATGACAACCACGTTGCTCTGTCTCGTTTTCCTTCAATTGCAACATGAAAGACGGATTGCGTGGACTGGGTAGAGGCAAGAGACGATAACCATATAGATGGATACGCCAGTCACAGATGAGTAACGTGGACGTCGATGAGAAATGATGACAAAACTAATAATGGCCAAGTACCGGTGGATCTCGTATGTACATCAAATGATGTATAGAAGCGAGGATTTGCGTAATGAAATGTAACAAAAGGTTAGTTGATGTAGCCAATGCATGGAGCTAATGTACTGCATATGGGTCAACAGCTTTACAGATGTTTATGCTCAACCTCTCATCCGTCTGTCTCATCCCAGCATCCACGTTTAACTCTTACTCGATGGATTGTAGAATTCCTGACTGTTGGTAGTAGTTATAGGTTTGGTTACTAGGTTTGTTCATTTTTTTAATCAAACCTGACATTTGGACTCGAAACTTTTCACCACGAACAAAGTGACATCATTAGCGCAAGTGAATTCAACCGTATATATTTGATCGTTGTGGTGGATGAAGGTTGCCGACTGCTTGCCTTTGTATGCGAAACTAGTAGGACTCTTCGGCCTGGAATTTCATTGGCTGCCACCTTTTGCCTCAGTTTCTTTGATCTGAGGCCTAATTGGCTACATCGTGTTGCAGTGACTGCTTGACAAGCATACGTTTGTCTACTATGGTTGATTTTGATCTTCTGTCTTCAAGTGTGATTGATTATTTACCATTGCATTTTGAACTTCCAACAGGTCGTTCAGCTCCTCTTTTGGCCTTCCATTTGACTGGCTATATTATCTTAGACTCTACCATGTTAATCTATTCAGTTGCCTGCTGTTATTCAATAACGGCTACGTTTGTATATCGTCAAGTTCCTTCCTTCAAACGGTTCGTAGGTTTTGTCCAGTTTTATTTAAGTGGTTTTGAACTTGCTGATGAACACCAGGTTTCGAGAAATTCTTTCACGTGATTTGTGTTCGCTCTGGCAAGGACTTCCATGATGTACTTGTTAAATGTATATTCAGTTTTGCCATCGTGAACGAGGAATAACGAGAATTAGTCGTGTCGCTTGATAGCTAATTCGTGTTCATATATTCGCGAAAAGACAGCTTTCGTCTGATCTTTAAGTCGGACAAGGTACAAGAGAAAGAACATCCCGTACATTGAAGCATGTCAGTAAAACGAGTTAAACAAACACTTAGTGGGTTAGATTGACGTAGTTCTACATGAACCTAAATGCGTCAAAAATATTTTTAAATGTAAATTTATCACAGGGGCTTAAGTAGCTTGATAGACCCTGACGGTATTAAATGTCACTGACGGTAGAGGAGGGAATTAAAATCTCGGGTACCACGTTCTAATCCCTTACATGAACACCTTCAACCGCAGCAGCTAACCAGTGCGACTAGGGTAAGTTGACACGCCTGCACTAATTTCACCAAATGTTAGACGGTTTACATGGACTGCTATAATACTGACTCTAATAATATATAATCATTCTTACGACTTGCTTACACACTTTAGCTCATTATTGATCATCATACAGAGAATGTAAAATCTAATCGGTTGATATACACCACAGATTATCTCTATATCACCTTATCAGGTTTTTGCATACTATGAGTTGATAAAAAGAAGTAACACAAACTCAGGGAATGCAAGCTAATTAGTTGGTAAATACGCCTGGGATTACTGATCAGTAACTTGTTTACACATGGGTAGTGTGGTCGGACATAGTCCAGACAGGGTTACCAGTTTCCAAAGGCTGCGTCTACGAAGACCACAAACGGTAATAATGCTGTTTCATTCTTCTCATCCTGAATAAGAAATTTCATAGTCAGGTTATTTAGATCTATCAGGTTGACATAGTCTAGATAAGATCGAGCCATTAACCGTTGACGTTACTAATGGAGGCTGTTATCCACAAGGTCAACAATTTCACGACCGTGGCTTGTGACAGAACGTACAAGTAATTGGATCGTAACTTGTAATACAAATTATTGGTGGCTCGATCCCCCATTCAAACTATTTGTAGAACTAATTTAGAACAACTGATCTGCTTGATGAAGTTGAACAAGACAACGAGGTTACGCAAACCAGGTGGGGTTTTGTCGAATAACGTTTACGCCTCTTTTCCAACGATAGGCAATCATCTCACAAAGCTGGAATTTACAAAGGTGCAGCATAATTTCTCTGCTCAGATGAGAACCCTGTTTCGTTACTTTCAGTCACACATTACACGGTTCACATTTGAGAAGAAGTAGAAGTAGAACTGTCTTTAGTTTACATGTGGTTGTACCAAGCTTATACTGGGTAACTGTCACATATGAATCAAACTTTGTGGGAGAGGCTGAAGCAAGTGCTGCATAAATATAAAACACGTTAAGAGACCCATCAGTTGGAAGACTTCGTGTGATGATGGATGTATCAGAACTCTGTTAGTAAGCACGATGGGATACAGAGCTAGTTTGAAGAAAGGGCGGTTCCAGGAACTGACATGACCAAAGATGCATCAATCTGTGTACTTATGACTGAATTTATGACATCTTTGAATGGTCCACTGTTGTCTTAAGTTCGGGCAAAACATCCTGTAGATTTTCCAGTTTAATGGTCAACGTGTCACTTAGGAGTGGTCCGTACATTCTGATCCCACATGGACGTCTAACTAACCCTAAACAACGAGACGATGTTACAGAGGGAAAGAATCATGGCTTAGGGAGCTAAACAGACGGACACAAAAACACAAAGTGCAACAGTTGTGACTGCCAGTTTAGCCGCAGCGTAACCGTAGATTATTTCTTTCAGCACAAGTGAATTCTTGTGTACAGTAGCCAACGTCTCAGCAGGCGTAACTATGTGATAACCGTTATTCTAAATAATTGCATAGAATAAATTGTAAGCTTTTAATGCGTGCCGCGTTTATTTTACGCTTCTTACTGTTGATGATGTCGGGTTTCGTCCGTCGGCCTCCGTAAAAGCGACTGACATTCTCAGAAACGTTCCCCGGAATTTGAGAGCATACCTCTTGAAGTGACCCCCTAGTTGTCGGTTTGTTTCCCCAATATAGCATAAGAGCAGTTTATAAACAGTAAGACTTGACGGGCTTAGACTGTTTTTCCGGTTGATAGCAACGCTCCGGTTTAGTGTACTGTATATATTTTGGCAGTCAGGTTTTGGATACAGTGGTTGTTAGACACATTCGTTTCATTGTTGACCAGCCGTTTAATAGAAACTGGTGTTCTGCGTATATGATCTTCTTTGTTACTGCTGTTACTTGCCTTCTTTAGACAAGAGTCCTGTTGCTTTTTCTAATAAATTGAAGGAGCTACATATTGGTCCACAGAGTACAAATCAGTGTGTCTAACTGTAGTGGTAGATTGTCTTCAACGCGCAGTCACTGCGTTCTGTGGAAAAGCGTTTTATCTAGACTTCTGTTGTAATGCACCGGTTAGACATTCGAAATGTAGATTTTATCTTCTTCAAGTGGATTTTCTTTAGATGGGTCTTCTTATCGTACAATCCAATCTTCGTATGAATAGAATGCCCAAGAACGGGAGGTAGCCATCTGCTTCGTTCTCGATAATTTGTAGCAAGTATGGATAGTTTTGATTGGACTACAAGGATAACATGTTTGAATTGGCTATTTCATCGTCTTCGTAATGTCAGTACAGCAGTTGCTTTGGTAGACCTTCACACAAGGTGGAGTTTACTTTGGAAGCGAAGTAATTCACCAGCCAAGTATCCTTAACAACCCAGTCCATCTGTCGGAAACTACACAGCTTGGAAGCTGTATATTACAATACATGTGTGCAAAGTAAAAGTGAGTTTATCTCGATCATTCTGACGAAAAAGGGATCACTCCCGCATAAATCAACTTAACAAAAGTTATCACGTATTTTCTAAGGAGGAAAATTAGTGAATCAAAAAAAGGAAACTTGTAAATTTTTCTAAAACATCTGAAACGCTTACTCAATCCATTCGGTGAAAACTAGTGTTCAGACTGTACTTATCGCACTGTTCAACTGTGGAAACCTATATTAACATGCAACATTACTTTTTTGCTCGTGCGTCATCAGAATTTATTTTGGGTTGCTTCGGAGAACCACACGACTTGTGCATTCTCACTGTTTTATTTAAATAACGTTAGCTGTGTGCAATTGAATAAAAAACCCATTAGACCATTTCTCAGCAGAAGTGAGCACATTGCATTCACCAGATACGTGATGGTGTTTCTAAACATGAGGATATTTCTATCATACTGCTACAAACATCAAAACAAAATGTGGAAACGTCGTCGGAGAAATCTGTGCTGTGGTGGTGATAGTAAACGCAGGCATACTATTCATGAAATGCGGCAATACCCGTAATTTGACTAGATTGGGTTGCCAAATGGATCGAATGCACTTGTTTATATGCCCGAACTTGAATACTACCATTGAGTAGCGCTCGACGGCGTAGATATTCCTAGTCCTTACTGGAACGACTACGAACAGAATATAACCAGGTCAGTAAGAATAAACTTAATTCTATTTTCCAAAAACCGTTACAGCAGTATAGACCATCTAGATTAAGGCATTCTATTTCATTAACCAGCGCCTTATAACCGTCATGGTTATATTGATTTTTCACATCTAGTTATCGCATGCAGGGAATGAAATGATTATACCTCAGCTCTCTGTTGTATAAGTAAAGTGTAGAACACATAAACAAACATACATACCTACTTATTCAACCCACACCAGTGTTTGTATCCAAGGCACTGAATGCCTGCTGCGATTCTACCCAAACTAATTACTTGTTGACATTTAGTTTTTTTGGCATTGTCGATCACATGTTATGAAGCACTTCATAATAAGTTATGTTGAAATGAACAACGAAATATGTTCATCCCGCTTCACGCTCTCGATTTATTCCCGTGAACACGACGTGTTGTTTAGTTAACAAAACCGAGGGAAAGATGGAAAGCTGCATAATGCCATAGAAATAGACCCACAGTTGACCAAAAACGAGACATACGCCAATAGGAAATAAATGAAGTAAAAGATAGGTTTGCGACACAAATACCATTCTTTGTAGTTTTGTTATACATGTGTCTGAGAGTATACAGAACAATAAACATTGTTTTACCAGTCGATTAGCAAACACTATGGTCACACCGTATACGACTTAATCAGGCACAAAACAGTAAATTTATGGATGGGTTTATATTGCAATTGCGAGGACGAACACGAAATATTCGTATATTTTGCACACAATGAAGTTAGTATGCTTGTCCCAAGTTTCACAACTGTGATCCTGGTCACGGTTTGCAAAAATCAGACAAATACGCTTTTTATAAAACAACATAAGAACATGAAAAACTCAAGGCAAGATAATGAATATAAATATATATATATATATATACATATATATGTGCCAACAACAAAAGTCAGTCTCGTGACTGGATGAAATGTATCATAACTTCCAGAAACTTGTAACAAAAAGAGTAGAAAAATTTGGATTAGAACAAAAGCGGTTAGCACGTAGAACAAAAGGTCAGTGCCATTTGAAGCCTGGTTTTAGACCACTGGGTGTATTCTGATGGACGTCTCTCATTGTGAGTGAGGCAATAATTAAAAATGAACCTAAATAATACAACCCCTGTCAAAACGTGCTTGAAACCTTGTACGCCTTGATAAGTATTACTTTCAAAAGATTCGTCAGACTTATTGGGAGAGGTCATTATCATTTAACTATTGGCGTGTGTCTAGTTACTGAAAAACGTTTGTCGTTAAAACTTGTTGATTGCCTATAGTATAATTCCTCAATTACACTCGCAGTCATAAGTTCGATAAGCATTTAGCCTTGAGCAGTTTCAGTGGACATTTAGCGAAGCTTACTCACGAAACCTTTAGCTTACGTATTTTCGATCCATGTGGCAGTTTGCTAAATATTCAAGCATTGGTGTTCCACGGTTGACCTGTCATGTATGCTTTGGGTCATATAGTACATTTCATCACCGTCTGTATAAAATTTAAGTCGTTATTTTGATTTCTGAAAAATATCACTATAAATTTACTATACCATTAAATCTGGCTTGTTCATTGTGAGGTGTTCAGACCGTAAGTTCTGCTCTTAGAAACGTTATGAGAGACAAATCGCCAAGTTATTGAAGAAAGTTTGGAATGCACTTTGAAAACGGTCCACCTTATTGATTCTTTATTTTTAGTGACATAGTGCTTAACTTCATCGTCTAACGAATGTAACTATAACTGTTCATTCACATTCGCAAGAATGACGCGATGTATTCTAATGGACGTCCTACACACAACTGATTACACAGTACAGACCGTTCATTTTTAGAAATTCAATTAGAAAGTCGTCATAGATTTTATTGGTCTTCGGTTCCTTTTGCCTAAAGTGCTTTTATATTTAGGTTTTGCCTCGTATATTCCAGTACATATTTAAAAGTTTCACCCAATGAGTTTACAAATAATGTAACTTTGTACTGCGTGCTTTATTTTCAAGATTAATCCAGTGATCGTCAAAGTAATTTAAGCAGGTTAAAATTATTTTAAATTTAATTGACCGTAAAGTTAACATAACTAACATTCTGTGATTACCACGGTCAACAGTTTTGAACTAACCAACGGCGGAATACTTTTCCGTCAGTCCAACAAACGGTGATAGCACCAGCAACCAAGTTCTGCAATTTTAAAATAAATTTGGCCACGAAAGTGAAGTGATCCGGCGGAAATTGTCTGTCAATAAATACTCCTCCCGAGGAAGTTAAAATTACCCGATTCCTCATTTTTCAACGATTATTTGGAGAAATTGAATTGATGCAACTTGCCCATTTGTATAACATCATGAGAGATCAACTAACCGTTTTTATGTGTTGCATCAATCTATCGATATAATACATATTTTCTACCTGTCAACCTCTCTATACACAATTTGCCAACGGTGGAGCCGGTTAAATATACATGTTTAAAGTGCAGTTATTGAACTTGTTGTCTTCAATATACTTTTCCATATCCATTCCAATGTTTTTGTGTACTTTGAATCCGACCAGATTAGTAGAAAAATACAGATCAGCTTTCATGTATGAGAACACTGGACATTTTTCTGTTAGAATTTATGTTTGCAGGTAACACAGTTCTAAAACTAAACCACTGATAATAATGCATAAAACGATATTTACGCTGACCGTAAATGTAGACGGAAGTTAGTGTCGCATGTTTGGCCACAAATTGCCGTTTTGGCTCGTTATCAAATATGGATAACCTGTATAAGAGTTTTTACATGAAAAATTATAACTAATGTTCGCAGTATTTGGAAATTAACCTATAAGTTAAAAATTACAGCTGTTATAAAATATGGCGAGACAAAGTGCTGTTCTGCAAAAGCATGTCACTCAAGTTATAAGATGTTGTGATTAACTTTCCCAGTTTTAACGCAGTACAATAAATGAAAATTTTGTGAACGCCCTGAAATCTTACAACATAATCTTACTAACGGTGTTTTCTTGGTTTCGAAATATAGAAGATGAATACCTGACAAGGATTTTGAGATCAAACTGATTACTTCTCTAAAAATGTCGACGACAACGCCAAAGTTGAGCAATCTTTAAAAAGAATGAAAACCATCGGAATAAGGATGAACAAATCGATTCTATAATTGTCCATTAATGTCTAGAAAAAAGCAAGATTAAGCTGTACGTATTCTAATTTATCTACAGTGTATTTTGATGATACCGGTGGTAACGTTTTACCAGTACCACTTATAAGTTTAGTACCAACAGAAAAACGTAGGACGGTCTATATAAATGTCGCTGTTATGCAAGAAGGCAAGGCGTTTTTGAATTAGTCGCTCTTGCGTTGTATGTTCAGAATAGTTTAGCGCAGCTGAGTTCAGTTTAAGCTTAGTTTAAACGTTCGTTGATGGGAGGATTTTGCATTCTCAGCTGTGGAGCCTACGATTCCAATCTGGTGGAAATTAAGTCACTTGATAATTCAGACCAAACACCGCTATTACCGTTAACTTATTTAGTACTTATCTACAATCCTTCTCAAACACTACACTACGGTCGTATAGGAATCCAGATGTGTAACGTTAACTCGTGTACACTAAATCTATACATATATATATACATATATTTATAGAAGTAACAGAATTCAAAACAACGTTGGTAAGTAACATTTCATATTAATAAACAAGTTTTTGATGGTTGTGCGAAAGGACTATTTGATAGCCACTCAGCGTTCTGTGCACCGCATTTTTGGTCGTTTGCGTCAGTTCCGTACAAACAGGGCTCCGCACAAACGTCCTTTCATGCAGCAGTGCAGATTTCTACCTATGACAACGTACAAAGAAAAAGAAGCTATGTCCTGGAGGGTTTGTTGATATTCGTAGCAAGCAAAAACCGACCAAGAGTGATATGTGTATTGTTGCAGAGAAACAGCTGTTGCCGACTCTGTCATTCAAAGGTGACCATACCTTGACGGATATAAGGTATAACTTCCAGGTTGCATTGATCTCGCGATGAAATTGAGTCTGCTACCTTGGACTCGAAGTGTTGTTCACCATTCTGATATCTTGCCAAAGCTTTCTGTCTCTTACCTAGTCTATACGTTCACTTGCAGTTGCGGTGACGTCTGTAGCGACAGAACAGATCGTTGGCTGTTTCAAAGAATGACTGGACGTATGCCAAACTGGTTGGGGCACGCGATGATGCAACAGCCATTGGAAACAGCACGAGCGAACCGAAATTCAACTTCGTCCATTACAAAAGACATCACAGAAACAGATCGCGCTGTTGACTCGGTCGTATCATTTGACGTGTTACTGCGCAGTCGGAATCCACGAATATTCGCATTATCTGTAGCGGTGCTTGTAAGAATTCACCATGCGACCCAGTGTTTGCACAAACCGTTGATTCAAACAGTCCGTTTACCTTGTAAATTATAGCAAACGCTAGCCTCGTGCAAAGCCTAAAGGTTGGCCTGTTCTGTTTTTGCTGCCGCATTTTACATAAAACCTTGTTTCATTTTCGCCACTGACAACAGTAGAAAAAATGTTAACTTTTAATAACATGTTATACTTCGATGGTGGTGAAATTTTTGCGAGTTGTTAAAATGTCGAATTATTGAGGCAGCGTCGTTTGTTAACAGGCAGCCCACTTTCTTTCTCACTGAAAATTATCACTCTAGACTGTAAATTTCTCAAAGTGCAGAACTTACTTTCGGTTTACATTCTGCACAATATTTGCCTGTCTTCATAAAATTTTCTCCTTTTTTAACTTTGGTATAAAAAAATTGTACAGAACTGACGACCCGCACGAAATCAGAGATTGCAGTCCAGAAAATTCCTAACATAATTTCCGAGGTTGTTATTAAGTTTTATTCCAAATTCTGAATGGTTACGTTAGACGCCGAAACGGACAACACGTAAAGACTTTAAAAAATTTGATATTTGACTATGTTCTTTACATCTCTACTCAAACAATTGTCTGTCATTAGCTCTTTAATATCACAACAGTCATAACAGAAAATTTCTGTCTCATTGGATACACCAACTCCAAAAACTTGGTATCGATTCATTATCTTTTATCAAAATGCTCTCCTATCAGCCTGCCTATCAGCTGGCGCTTAGTGAGTTGAGTTTTGTGTCTGTAACGACCAATATTGTGAGTTTTCTTAATATGCTACACGGGAATCAGATCAACAATCATGACAATTGCATCACACTATGAAACGAGGATTGTGAAACGCTTGTCAAGTCAGAGCGACGCACAGTATGTGGATGTGTAGTACAGACCCGAGTTGTTAGCATTTCGAATTTCTTTTGTGTGCATGTCAAAGGAAATGACAGGCGGAGAATAATCACATCAGCGAGAACACCCCATCTAGTTGAAACAAACCTTAACACTCGGGTGATGCGACAAAAATGATTCAAAGAGTCCTAAGTACTTATTAGCACGTTTCCACTTGACAGTCACTCACATGTACTGAAAATATAATCGTCGTAAAAGTTCCTCGTTACATTATGTTTCAGGATTAACGTTAGTTTCATGAGTGGCTATTATGGCAGATTCGCCATATATGAAACAATACCTTTGAAATGAGTACAAACCAGGGCTGAATATATATCCGTGAGATAAACCGTATTCTCTCACATGTTAGTTGTTCTACCTACTAATCTAGGGAGCGGCTACGTAGGCCAGAAACGTTCAGTATAGTACTAAACTATTCACCCACCAAACTATAGGTTATGAGGTCGAATAGAACACCCAGAAGCTTAACTGCTGTAAGGGAACTGTCCCGATGCCTTGAAGTGAAACTCTAAGTTTCTGACATAGCTTTTTAACTCAAATGATGCAGCATATACTGTGTGGATGCTCAAGATTCCTGCCCATTGTTCGAATTCAGCCGAAGGACGGAGTTTTTAAAAAGTTATCGATTTATCTTACATTTTTTTGTACTCCGTGCATTAGAATATCAATTTCACTGTGGAACGTCTTTCTGAAAACATTTACATTTTTTGAGCTATACTAAGGGTAGATGGTGGGATACGAGCATATAACTCTATGAATAAGCAAATATCCAAGCTTTCAAATATCGGCATGGTTAGTACGGGGGTCAGCTTCTGAAAACAGTCATCTCATTTCAGAAAACTAGTAGGTGACACAAATATTCATCCTTTCGGAGAGTGTGTCATCTATCAAACAAAAGAGAACCACACATAGTAAAAACACAATGTTGCAGAGTCATTTGTATCTCTTCAGGACAAAGATAACCTTCTCGTACGCTAGCTGTTCAGACTAAGTATTGTGAGAGTTCTTTTACTTGCTCTGAGTGATATATTTTGATTCAAATGTTGCACGGCACATACGACCAACTCGTGTGTGACAGAACAGAGAGGGTGGAAAGAACGCACGCAACATTGTTGTGATGCTCAGAAACAGTGACCTTAACGAAAGTGAGGATTGGCAAACAAAAGTTTCTGTTCAACCTTCTGCCCATGTGACAGCAAACAATACACGCGTAAACAGTTGCTGGGCCGAATAGGTTGTGTTCATGTAACTAATGTGGCACAGGCAGATAAGCAAACAGACAGACAGGCAGATTAAACAAGCATCACGTATCAGTTTTTTCGACTTCGTCGGATGAACCAGATGGATAATTCTTTTCAGTAGACTGAAAACATAAGAATCGTAAACCAGTTGCTTGAATCAACTTTGTAAGAGATGTTCCACACTGCATTGTAGCCTACAATTTCGGCTAAACGCAGGCACACTCCCAAAAAACCTATCGGACTTTGATCGAATCTTTCTGGAGAAACACCCAATGAATGTATCATAGGAGTAAGGGTAACTGAAACACCAAAGTATCAAGATATGGACAAATTGCAATTGTTGAGGAAGCTTCTAAAATTCAGTATCCTGAGGATCAGGATTTACAAAGAGGCGATCGACAACTACTTATTTTTTATTAAAAAAATACCGCCTACGTTCAATGACTCATTGATAAAGTAGTTTCTGACGACTCCATGACATTATATAGCCATTGATAGTATCGATGAATGACACTCGGTTGGCTACACATTGAGCTGGTAAGGCGGCATTTAACCCAATCTTCAGAAAATAAATTTTCATTTACAAGTCTCAGGGTTTTCAAATCAAGCATTTGGAGACCGGCCACTATGCTCACATTATCCAATCACTTGACGTAAGCAAAACGGTAGCAAGCAAAACTAGTCGGATTGCTTAAAGATTTCCAAGATGGATTCGAATTTCAGAACTAAACAACTGGATATTAGAGATGGAGGATTTTGTTGGTTTCAAACTCAACCACTCAAATTTAATCCCAGCCTTCGCATTCAGGTAAATTCTCTAACTGGCATGATTCCAAATTAAAACGCTTGACCCTAAACTATAGGCGTCAATCTGACAACAACTGTTTAAACACAATCAAGCTAATATATGTGAGAACGTAAATTAGATTATTTACTAGGGTGTTGATTTACAAAAGTGGCAAAATTAAACTTACAAGTAAATCCTGTGCTTAATCTGATAACAAAGTATAAACAGAAGGATTTGAAAGAAGTAGCCATGACTGACTTGCAGTAATTATTTGCTCCTTTTGTTGAGATAGCACGGTGATGCAAAATGTTTGTATTTTGAGGATTTTCTACAGTTTCACAATTGCTTTTGCTTGCTATATGTGAAGTAAGTTGAAAATGAGAAAGTTTTCTGTCAGTTTTAGGGTCACATAGACAAAGATATTCATATCATAGTCTGATTTAGTTCCTTAGCTTAAGTACGTGTACCACGGATTGCTTCTAGCAAGAAGGCAAACTCAGGTCTAGTATTTCTTGCTCTGAGGACTAATCATTCATCAACAGACATTGAACTGTTATAGAACATCTTATACACTTTTGAATTAACATTATGAAACAACTTGACTTAAAAGAGCAGAAATTTTCCCATTGACAAATTTGCTAGGATAGTGAATGTTAGAAGAGAAAATGACCTGCAATTTCAAAACAAGCGTTAAACTCATACTTAGTGTAAACAGGTACAATTACTGTTCTATGTTTAACAATTAAGTTAAGAATGTATAATAAAACTTATACAAAGACAGTCAGTAGGTCGTATTCGGCCATTAGGTTCATGTGAGTAAACTTGATCACGGTAACCACAGTATGCGTTTTCAACTAACTTTACAGTTTGCGAGAACGAATTTTACGAAATCGATAGACCAACTCATTACAAGTAGGTCATCGGTAGCTCACTGTGATATTTAGGAGTTCAACTGTGATGTTTCATTTTACAACCATCATCACTATAGCATATTAAAATCTATCGCTTCACAGTTGGACTGTTTAACAAGGCACAACTTCCAACAGCGCATGATCATTTGTGCATTATTGTCCCTCCGGTTTGGTATTTGTGCTTATGTTGCTAAGGTGTACTTTTCAGTAGTAAATCTTCCTCTTCCATATTACAACGTTGAGTACGTGAGTAATAAGTTAACGATAATTTGTTTGAACCAGTGACGACTAAGAAGCCTAGTGCATGCGACAATGATAACTGTGTAAAGAGGTGATCTCGGGTCTTGTGCTTATTACAAGAGGTTTGCTGAAAAGTACATGATAATGCGAATGTTGCAGTAAACTTCTACCAAACTTCACCGGGCATCCAACCGAAATTTCCCGCTGGTTATGAACAATAATCGAACAATTTTAAGTGTTACTGTATTAAGCAGCTGCTTCTTCAAATCTGGATAACAGATAACTCAGTTAAAAACTGTGATCTGAGGCACTGAGATTCTAGATGAAAATGAAAGGTACTTAGATATTGGTGGAATCATTTTGATTCACTAAACATTCATTGGGTGGGACGGAAGAACGGGTTACAGGGCATAAAGTATCAAATAATACGATACTCATATAATGTGGCCTCATGCGTTCGACTGCGAACAGAGATGGTGGAACACTGGGTTCCACTTAACAACCTCCTCCACGCAGAAAGAGGACATGTTTTGGGATATGTTAACATTTTGTTTACTCTCATCAGTCGCAAACATAAAACATGCAGGTAATACATATAACAGATAAATGGAGGTAAACAAAATATAGAAAAGCATACAATCACGCCACGTATTATTTCATCATCACCACAGCAACCTTATGGGTTGTTACAACTATTTTGCGCACATAGTATCGGCTGGTGCGTTTCGGTCAACGTAACCTCGCTAATTGCTAATAGTTCCGGGTTCCGATTGCACAACACTATTTTGAATGATCTAAGTGGGTCAGCTCGATGACCTGTTATCATGGAATGTCTAGCAATCGATGATGCGGGGGGTTGAGCAACCGGTTCACCGATTGGGGATTGTTGTATCATAAGTTAGTTTGACCAGCTAAGGATGG
The DNA here is from genome assembly GCA_014338405.1 of Paragonimus skrjabini miyazakii. Taxonomy (NCBI): domain Eukaryota; kingdom Metazoa; phylum Platyhelminthes; class Trematoda; order Plagiorchiida; family Troglotrematidae; genus Paragonimus; species Paragonimus skrjabini miyazakii. The sequence goes on from JTDE01001232.1 coordinate 63,422, forward strand.
CAAGCTGATCTTGTTAGATAACGAAACAGGCCTATATTTGTTGTATCCAAGTTACTGGACATTCTGTCCAAGTCCTCAAAAGCTAATTCGTAAAGTAGTGGCGAGCCTAACTTTATAAAACGTGATCGTGGTCAGTGCTAGCAGAAAGCGGTTGTTCAAGAACATTTCCTTGTTGTATAGGTTGTACCACCCGTTAAATTGTGGACGCTGTAGGGAACAGTTTTTATTTTTCAAGTTGAACATCGCCCACAATTGATCGCAGCTGTCGCATCCCCATAGACTTTCCAGTCGGCCCCTTTCGAACAGCAGAAACACTAGACTCGAGGTTCGCTCTCATTAGAGCCCGTCAGTAGTGCAAATCCTCATCACTGCCGGGACTTGGACCACGGACACGCTGTTCATGAGGCAACCGTGTTTACCACTGCGCCATTGACCTCACGTTAGGCACGACCGAATTATCATATGTGAACGCTTAACCACTTTCGCTTGTGAGTAATGATCAGGTCGCCCGATTGTCTCGAAATGGAGACACAGCTACTGTCTGTTAACTCCAATCGATAACCCCGCGATTAGGACTTCCTAGACAGGTCGAGGCCTCCGATCTCATTAAACCTGCCAGGCGATATTTTAGATTACTGATGAGTAGTCGGGGATTTGGTTAATTTTCAAGTTGCACATCACCCACAATTGATCGCAGCTGTCGCATCCCCATAGACTTTCCAGTCGTCCCTTTTCGAAAAGAAGCACTAGACTCGAGTTTCGCTCTCATTAGAGCTCGTCAGTAGTGCATATAGTTTTTATGATAGGGTTCACTTCAAAATGTAATTCAAAGTGATTGTGTGAGCTGCGTTAAATTTATGAAACAAACTGAACTGGTTCGCATTCCCCTTAAGTATGTGAATCCTGTTATCTCACCAGCCTATACTGGCTAGCTTTTCGGACTAAAATTGATCCAATTTAGGGTAAATTCATACCTAAATGTCGGTTTTCCGGTTAATTGTTTAAAACTGGTTTGCAGGTTTGCCATTGTCGAAATGATGTGAGGAGTACTTAACTAGTTCGGTATTGACTATCTCAGCACGGCCGAAACTTATAATCAGTGCTTTCACACTTCCATTGTTGACTGGCGTGAGATAAGCGTAAGTAGACGGTTGGAAAGCGATTTAATTTAATTACCACGTGGTTGACGTAGAAAATTTAATCGGTGGTTCTGTGTATCCCAGGCGCTACTTAAAATCACGCGCATTTGCCTACATGACTCAAAACAGGTTCGTTGAAATTAACATCAGAAGCTACGTCACTGAATCCCACCTGTGAATTCTACATTGATTTGTCCTTTTTTGTTACTGGGACTCAATACCTCGGCGTAAGAGAAACATCTTCGCTGAATTGACTTCACTTGTCTCATTTATAGGTTTCATCCACATGCAGACAGTTTGATGTAGTTGATCGCGCAATGTATTAGTGTTAATGTAGTTTAATTCCCTACAGGTTTCCCGTTGAGCTGACCAGAACTGATTGGTCTAACAGTAAAGTGTGCTTTATTGTTAATATAGCAGACTAGTTGATTACTTTTCACAAGAGTTAATCTCTGCAACTCAGATACATCTTATTCGTAACATGTGCTCGTACCACTGGACCGTTGCTTGTAAAAGTTGGCATGTGATGTGGGCACAACAGACTGGTAGATTTCCTCCAGGGATCAAACGGTGTATATATATGTCAGTCGTTTGGTAGGACAATGTAGTTTTTAAGAAAACCTGCGTGATCAACGATTATTTTTTGTAGTGCGTAATTATCGTTAGGAATGGAGGTAGGTTTTACCAGAGAAGATGGATAAAATGACAGCTAGCAGGTACGTTACATTTGAAAATGCCTTCATTATTAACAGAAGCGGTTAATGGCTGACCTGTTTCTGACACACACTAGTCCACAATAGATGGATATAAAAATCCAGTTGATTGGTCAGCCTCGAAGAAGTTTAGGGATTTGAAGAATTCTTCCGCACGCCTGTACGTCGAGCACAACTATATTCCCAGTAAGCTTAATCACCTAACCTTCCTAAGCATGGAGAAACTTTTGAAACATATGGAAGTCTCAGATGTAACACTTTTTATATGTACTGAGAATGCGAAACTTGCTTTACTGTGTGAATAATTTGGAGAAACGAGCAATGCTCAATCAAAGAGTTACCTTGTCAGATTTTATAAGAAGAGGCTGGTAATGCTGAGCTCAATTGCACTATGAAGATTTCGTCGCGGAAATTGTTGTTAAATAGTTTTTCTAAGATTTTACGATTGCATATCATGCTGATGTTTCGTCTTTGGAATAATGGATAGTTGCTACTTGGCAAACGTGCATTTACTACCAAGGTTAATAATCAATTAGAATTAATATGCGGGGAATGCTGCCTGGGCGGTGTACATACTGTTTCGTTTCACCCAAACGTACTTCTCAATTTTGGTGTATGATCCGTTTAGAAACCGGGTTATGTTAAATGTCATGAATGCTTGTTAGTTAATGAACGGGCTATGATCGGTACTTTGACATAAACAATAGAAGTTGCAACATTACCTGGAATACATTTTAAAACTAGTCTTCACCAAACTAAAGGATGAGACTGATTTGCAACTCAGTTATTGTGGCGCCCTAGCCACTTAGAACAAATCTGTCAAATTAACCAATGATTTTAACGGTGACCAGACAATCGTCAGTGAAGGAATAATCAGTTGTGAGATGACTGCACTTGGAAATATTTACTTATATACCCCTTTCAATGTATTTTTCATAGTTTATAGAATATGAATAAGGAAATTAACGAAAGGTTCCTTGAACCTCCATAACCTTAATTTAAATTATCTACTTCAAAGACTTTCAAATCCAAACCAAGCAACAGTTACGTTCTGTCTACACACGAGTACAAAATGCTAATTGAAATAAAACCATTACAGAAAATACGCATAGATCTTGATTGATTCGTTCTAACTGTAGTTTTGTCTGATAAACAGAAGCCGTGATACAGAAAGCTGACCAGTTCTAAGTATATGCCTCACATAAAGCCAGGTACGTCCAAACATTGCCCCAATGATAACAAACCAAACTAATAAGACGTTCGCAAAAAAACTCGTGCTTAATCGATGCCTTGACGTTTACGTACTTTCCTGTCAGAAACGTCGTCAATTTATCAACCTCATAAATACTGAGAACGTTGTCATTACAGCTAACAACTTTCAATATGCTTCACCCACGGTTCGGCGCATACAACTGGAAAAATCTAGATTAGTCATGCATACATGTGAATAGTCATTTCATTTTTAGGTTAGTGTTCTACCTCGTGACATCATTAGTTCTGCTGTGAGTTCCAGCATACAGCATTTCATCAACAACTGACTAGTTACTTTTTCAACACACTTGTTTGCTTCTGCTATGAATCAAGTGCTACTAAATTCCATTCGTTCATGTCAGAGATATTATTTTGTACCATTAATAATTGTCATTGTAGGTTTGAACAACGCCAGAAATTCCAGTTACTAGATCAGATAGTGTATTCCTCAGGCAGGAAATAAGTTGGCCCATTTGTGACGCATTGTAAATATACTAGAACACTCGATGTAATAGTTCTATTACCTAGTTGATGCTGTCGTGGAAAGACGTGAACTGTTCTGAGCCTGTGAATGAGAATAAAATTTTAAGGGTGACTAATATGGGATGGTGATATGATTTTGTTGTTGCACTGTTACATGTTTGATTTTGGGCGGAAAGATAGAAAGTAAATTTCAATAAACAATATGCATTCCAAGTGAATCGGCTACGCCAAGTTACAGAGTGTTCCTTTAGACACCTAAAAGTTGGCAGTGATTCCGTTGGTTGAGATGTTGAAACTGGGCCTAGCTCTCACCACGGAATACTTGTTTACCAGGTATGGTAAGGCGAAGTAAACGCACTCAATAAAAAACGACAGTTACACGGTTATAATATTCAGCTACATATTTCTACAATAAACTACAACAAAAATGCCGTAAACCCTTTGAAGCGCGCTTGCATATATGTTTATTGCATGAGTTTGCTCACTAAGTCAGCGACTGGATACACAACGAAAAGGTCTGGGTAATTATTCATCACAAGCAAATTTTACATTCGGATGAAAGGTTAACATAAAAATGGCATTTTCGGTGTCTCCAGAAGTGTTACCAAAAACAGTTATATAGTACCAGAATCTGTCACAAATATTCTATTTGTATCATTCCTTTGTACTACAAAATATGGTTGAAATGAAACCTTCTTTTCTGGCCTAAATTGATGCGACTCGCGCTTTTCATCCGTAATGTCAGTGCTGTCCCTAACAAACAGGATTTTTAACTGCATCCACCTGTTTATTGTCACGTGTTTCAAAATCCATTTGCCGTGAAATATAGTCAATAATCGACTTTCGGATAAACCATCTTAAAATGCAGCTATTTATTAATGTTGTCTTAAGAGACATAAGATAAAAAATACAAAACGAACACTATCATATATTCATTAAACGATAATCAAAAATTCGTTTAATAAAGGTATTGTGTTACTACTTTTTTGGGGACTTCGAATACTTAAAGTCTGAGTTTTTATGCTCAGTTTGCAACGGCTGTATTGATGACCAGATGTTCAACGAATTACGTGATTTCAACATCATGGTGAATTTCTAACCATGAAATCGTCGACTAAAGACAACAGGATTGTTGCTGTATCATCATTCTGTTGGTCAAGCATTTGGTTCGTTGTGCACGATTGAACATGGTCAAAAGATTAGGTGGGATAACACATTCAAGACGTTGGTTATGACAATAATGCAAAGATCAACCTGGATTTCTTGAGAAAACCTGAAACTGCTATCAGATTCGGATCGTGGCAAGGAAGTGCTCCAATAAGAGAAACTCAAGTCAAGTACTTTATCTTAAAAGGCACCTACAGAACAAGCTGTTCAGAACTGACAACGGTATGAGAAAATGTCTCAAAATATGAAGCTACACTACACAATGGACGCTTGGAAGGTCTTATAATGTCATCAAACATTCGGGAGAATCAACAACACAGAAATTTCAATAAATCTTGTTAAGGTTTTCACAGGGTCTAATATTCACCGATTTCGAACGCATCATATATGTATCTGTGTATATTCAAATGATAACTGCAGTAGGATTCATTGAACTTTTGGCAAACTCTTTGTTATCGAAGAAAAAAAAGTAAAATATTTCCGAATTAATGTTGCAAATTTAGCTGGAAAATACAAGAGCCAGAAAGCGTATTTTGCTTCAGATTTGGCACGCAATAATTGATAAGTTACTAGGGTATGCGAGATTGTGGACAGTTTCACATACTTGGGTAGCACTATCTCATCGGCCTGTAATATTGCTGATGAGATATCTGCAAGGATGGCAAAAGCACGAGTTGCGTTTGCCAAACTGCGTCATCTGTGGCGTCGAAAAGACGTCCGGTTGTCGCTGAAAGGAAGGGTATATAATGCATGTGTGCGTTCCATTTTGCTTCAAGGTTCGGAAACGTGGAATGTTCTTCAGGTAGGTATCAACAGGCTTGCTGTGTTTGATCATCGTTGTCTCCGCCAATTGGCCCATATTAAGTGGACTGATCGC